>PVKA01002717.1:0-53039 GCA_004027165.1 Ctenomys sociabilis | reverse complement strand
AAGAAAAAAAAAAGTATCAGCCTGACCTCTGAGTGGCCATTCAGGGAAAGAAAAACACCTCGATCCCGGGAAGTACATCTGTACCCCCAGTCTGTCACTGGACAGCATCTCCCAAGAGGGCCAGGGCAGAGCACGGCAGGTGTGATGCCATTCTTAGAAGCATCTCCAAGGGAAACAAGAAGCCAGAGGGAGCTGGAGAGCTTCCCAGAGCACGATCACACGTCTCTAGAGTGCTGCTCCCATCTCTGTGGACCCAGGCAGGACCTATAGATCCAGCATTGCTTTCTGGGAGCAGAAAAGGATTGTGTAAAAGTCACAAAAAGGCAAAGAAAGCTATGGGCAAGGGAGCATAAGATGGGCCGTGCTGGGAGAGATGCATGCGGCTCTGCTCAGCTCAGTCAGTAAGAACCAAGAGCAAGGTACAGGAGCCCACCTCCACTTCCTTGCCTGCAGGATCCCTGGAGCTTTCTCTGTGATGTTCACTTACTTAATAAACACAAAAAATGGGGGTTTTACTTTTCCTTTTTTTTCAGATTGACTAGTTCTTGCTATATAATGCAGGCTGGCCTCAAATTCATGATCCTCCCACCTCAATCTCCACAATGCTGAGATCACAGGTGTGCACCACGATACTCAACTTAAACACGATAATTTAACTAGAATTATGGTAAATTTATAGAAGTCAAAAGGAAGTTACTTTTTTTCCTTTGAAAATAGTGTTTTCCTAAAAGACACGTACAAAATATGCATGGATGAGTGAGCAATGCATTAAATAATTTGAAGATATAAAATAAGACTATTTTCTAGAATATATTTTGAAATAAAATGGAGAAAGCATACACAAAGAATTTAGCTCACAAAGTTAAGCAAGATTTGGGGGATGGAATCAAAGACAATGTAATATAGTAACTCAGAGAAATTTTTTGGCAAGCAGAAGGAAATGTGGAAGTACTTTGCCTCTCTTACAACCCAGCCCTAGGCTAGACATGAAAATCCAGTAATGATAAATTAGGCTAACCCAATAAGTGGGTGTGTGTACACCTGACATTTGTATCAATAGGATATGCACAAGACACAAATTATCCAGGCAGTAGTTCTCCAAAGACTAGTTAGAAAAAAAGATCAAAGTCCATTTGAAGTGAAAGAATTATAATTTTAAAATTAAGGGAAAGGACAACAGATTAAATTGAGTAGTTCCTGTTACCCACTGTGACAAACTCTTCAAAGTCTTCATTACTCTTTCTTTTAAAATCAACAAGCAGTACAAGAGAAGGAGGTAGATGGTGGGGTGGAGGCAGGGAGCCTCCTGGAAGCTTCAGAGGAAGCAAGGTCTGCATGCCCAGGCCTTTTAAGCATGCAAATCATTCAACAGGTTACCCATGATTAATTTAGTTAACTTGCCCTGATTAAGAGATTCCCATGCCTGCCGCAGCAGTGGACCAACTCACCTACAAAACAGTGCTTCTGTATTCCTCTAGTAAGCAATTTTGTGGTTTAAGAAAAATAAATCTGCATTGTCCCCCAATCTGGCACTCTTGTAGATTCCCTTTCATTCACTGTAACATCTTCAATGGCCACCAGAGTGATGTGTTCCCATAGCTAAAGCACCTGATGGCTGAACAAAGAAATAAGTGAGTCAAAGGAGAAAACATTTGGAACCAGAGAAGCTCTTTGGTGACTGTGGTCCCAAGAAAGGTGAATTTCAACTCTGTTTTCCTTCCTTTGTCCATGTTCCCAATTTCTCCACTTTTCCATCCCTCTAGAATTTCTGTGCTCTTTTGTTTCCTTATTACAGAGAGATATAATGCTTAACACGTTTAAGAAAACCTTTCGAAACAGAAAGTAAGCTCCACGTGCCCTGAGTTGGTGACTGAGTCCAGGTGTAGCAGTGCACACCTGTGATCCCGGCGCTGGGGAGGCTGAAAACAGGAAGGTCACTAGGAGTTAGAGCTGCATAGTGAGACCATCACACACACACACACACACACACACGGAGAGAGAGCAAGAGAAAGACAGAGAGAGACATATGCACACATACACACACAGAAGGTAAATTGTGTTAATTCTGATAATAAGGAATTAAGGTCTTCTTTATTCTTTCACTTCTTTCTTGGTTCCATATTATAAAAATAATGATGTCACAGCTGCAGCACTACCTGCTTTGGAACTTCCATCCTGCCTGCCGTTCTCAAATTATCATGGCATCTTGGCAAAAATACAAGGAATCATAGGCCACTATAATTTTTATCTTTCTTGCTTCCTCTGTTACTTAGTTTATGGTATGACCCAAGAGAATATTCTTTAGTTTTTATTTATTTATTTATTTATTTATTTATTCAGTACAGGGTCTCACTGCACAGCTCAGACAGACTTCCTGCGTGCCTCCTGTCTCAGCCTCCGCAGTGGTGGGATTACAGGCGTGTGCTACCACGTCTGGTTTTGGTGGTCAGCTCAGCGCAGGACCAGCATAGCATGAGGCACAAGCGACTGAACCTGAGTCTTTGCGCTTGCCAGGCAGGCACTTAGACCACTGAGCTATCTCCTCTACCCTTCTTTAGTACTGTATGTATCATGTGCTATTTTTAAGCTCTAGAGGATGTCAATAAATTGAAAGTAATTGTGTCTGATATATGTACCACTGCATAGGTTCAAATTAAACAAAAGTGAATGGAAAGGACAACACTAGGTTTATTGTGCTGCTCTCAGAACCAGTTCTTCACTTGGAGCTTCATAGGTTCTGAGCTCATGACTGCCTTGGCTTGGTCCACAGAGCTGCCTGACAATGCTGATGTCTACAGCAAAGGGTCCCACAGCTGCATGTTGACAAAATATGTTCAAGAAGGTTGGTGAGGTCCACCTGGTGCTGGTTTCCTTGTATGTCTGCCTTTTGATGTTTAGTAAAGTGCCATTTGTTAACCACATTTTCTGTTTGAAAGAAAGTCCTCCAATTTGGAGTCTTACATGGCCAGACCTGCCCTCGCTCCTTTGAGTCAGATCTGGTTCAACTTCAAGGCATCAGACTTCAAGGGGCTTGGCAGGGGAGGGAAGGAGCACACGGAAGCTGGTCTATGAGCTCTCCTCTTTGCTCTGTTGCTCCTGGAGTGGCTTCTTGGCCCATCAGCATGTTTATTTTCTGATTTAATTGATGTTTTATCTTCTGTCTTTCTTTTACTAACCAGTTCATGATTATTTCAGAATGGAGTTGCAGGGGTTAAAAGGGTGCTCCCCCTGGACATTTTTTGTGATTATTGAGAATCTAGCTCTGGGGCAGTAGATGGACTGCTGGTTTCAGTCCTGGTTCTGATTAGCAACAAAACAACAGCAAGCGCAAATCCTGCTAGCATACAAGGTGAATAACATGCGTTCAAACTGCTTGGGACCAAAGATACTTTCAAATTTGAATTTATTCTTTAGATTTTGGAATTTTTGCATATACATATTGAGATATCTTGATAGGATGAAGTCTCTGCACAAAATTTATTCATATTGTGTTTATACCTTCTGTACATAAATTTATCTGATATTTTAGTATGGATGCTTTTTGATTTCAATTTATCCTACAACGTCAGATGTGAAACTTGTATGTGGGGTAGGTACTTGTTGCACATTGTTAGTGCCCACATTTCCAATTTAAAAGCATCCTAGTTTTTATGTTTTAGACTAGGTATTCTCAACCTGTGCATCATTTAATCATTAATTAATATTTTCCAAGGGCTGGCCAGGTAGTTCAGCAGATTAAAGCACGTGCAAGCAGGCACAGGAACTGGTGGTTTCATCCCTGGGCCTGCTATTCCTGCCCCCTCCCCCAGGGCGCACTGAAATGGCAATTGAGGCTGGGCGTGGTGGCACATGCCTGCAATCCCAGCACTGGGCAGGCTGCAAACAGGAAGATCACTATGAGTCCAATCTATAATGAGACCCTGAACACCCTGTAGGCCCTTCCCTAAAATGCAGAAAAAAAAAAATTAAAGAAATAAATAAAATAAACTTTTCCCTCTAAAAGTCAAATAAAAATCAAGGATTTGCAGTGATTTTCAGAGATATCTACAATAGTTTAAAGAATGATATGGACAAAGAAAAAGTAAGAAAAGATGAACAAAATATACAACAATCATACCAACTGGGATTTTTAAAGAAGTGCCAAGATTCTTAGCAGTTAAAGCAAGCAACATCATTTAGCTTTCATTTTCTCAATTCTCTTATTTATAAAGTTAAAAGAAAAATATAACTAAAATATTTGCTATGGGAGTAGACATTTCTCACCTAGAATATAGCTGCCCCAAAATTCATATTTTAATGTAAAAATTTCTTCAGCACCTGCTATATAGAAAAATCACTTGGAAAGTTTAAAATTTTAGATGACTTTAAGATTTTATTTTTTATTAACTTGCATGTGAGAACTATGAAGGGGTAAAATGGTTTATTGCTTCCAATTATCTCACCACTGACAGTGGCTAGGAAGCATATCTCAATATGTTTTTTAATGAAAAATGTGAGATTTTGTGTTTTCACTATCTCTGCCAAGCTAAGAAAAATATTTTCCAACAAGCATTGTTCAGCAAGAATACATTGGTCATGTAATCAACGGCCCCATACATTTTTTGCTAATAGTTTTTATTTAATAAGTAATTACCATGGCTTATATCTAGACGTCCCCTAAAGACTCATGTGCTTATAGGTGGGGTGGTTTTGGAGCTGACTGAATGTAGGGCAGATACTGAGGTTAAGGGTGTGTGTTATTAAATTAGTCTGGAATAAGCCTAGTTCTGGGCGCAGATAATGGGAAGCTCCGCCCCTCGGTATGGGTGGCACCAGTCAATAGGCCTGGAGCCTGGATGGAACATACAGGCAGAAAAGGAAGGCAGGCTTGCTGCTGCTGCGTGCTGACTCACTGGCTCCTTGCCTTCTCTGCCATGGCCTGTTTCTCCCCTGAGACACTCCTGTACCCTGCCACCCTCCCTTAGAGCCCACTGACTGTGGACTGAAACCTCTACAGACTGTAAACTGAAAATAACCTTTCCCCCTTTAACTTTGGGTATCAAGAAAAAGAACTAAAACAGTAATTAATAATTTATACAGTTAATGCTTTTGCACTCAAAAGCACATGTAAATAGTGTTATACTTTTGTGCATACATGCACACATATACTTACACATATGCATACAGAAATACACAACAATGGCTAGAATCGATGACCAAGATGTTCCAACGTGAGTAAGTGTAAGTCTGAGATTGCTGAATTTATTGCCCGTGCCTCTGACTCATGCAAACAGAGGAGATTGATTGCTAGGTCAACCTTAGCCTACAACTTAATCCCCACATTACTGGCGTGTGGTCTTTGTTACTTTCCTGAACTTCTACATGTACTGAAATTAGACAGCTGGACATTGCCCCATCAGACCTTATCATTCAATACTTTTGGAAAAAACAACTTTCTCAGTCCATAAAGAAAGATTAAACTACTTCTCATTGCATTATGTAATTTTTCATATTTTGGAAGAGAATACACCCTCAGAGAATCCTGAAAGGGCTGATTGTTAGAGCTAGAAATTGTACCTTTGTGGCACAGAAGCAGGGGATGAAGCCTAATCTTCCTTTCAACAAGCTCTGGGACTGTCGCAAAGGCTCTTTGGCAATGTGCTTGGGATCATTGTTCCTCTCTGCCTAGCCCAAAGGCTGTTTGACTCTGTTTAATAAGCATGAGAGAGTAACAATCACAGCTCACTGTACATCTGTAACCTTAGATTCCTGGAAGGGACGTAACACACAGTAGCTTATGTTTGATTTAAATAGTGACTATCTTTCAGCTAGGTGGTGATGGGGAACTTCTTCTCATGCCCTTTCTGAACTGTATGTCACTTTGCTTGGCAAGTGTGATTGCCCAAACCCCAAGGCTGGAAGCTCTTGTTGAGGGGGACAATTTGAACAAACCCACAGATTTTAATCTGCATTTTAAACCTAAGAATAGCACTACATACTCCACAGGACGTATTTGAATGATGACTTCTCTGAAGTTGTGATCTCTTCCAAAATATGTATTTGACTTATAATAGACACTAAAAATATTTTTACACTAAAATATTTCACTTTATTATCTAACTGCTCCTGTCATGAGAAAAACTATTTCAGATAAGATGCAGTATGTGTATGCAACCACATATTTGATTTTCTTTCTTTCTTTCTTTCTTCCTTTCTTTCTTTATTCCTTTCTTTCTTTCCTGGGGATTGAACTCAGGACCCTATGGTTGCCAGACAAGTACTTATTCTACTGAGCTATCTCCCTGGGCCTGTCTGACTTTCTTTTTTTCTTTCTTTCTTTCATTTTTCCTGTAGTAAATATTTTTCAAGAAGAATGTTAAGGGAAAAAAGTCACAATATATTTATACCTTAATTCCATTTAAATATTAAAGAAAAAAATTAGGAAGCACATTCTTAGACACATTATTTAATAATGATTATCTTGGATAGAGCCAGGTTTTCCTTGACACCATTTGCCATTTTCCAGAGCACATGTGGGATATGCTTTTAAACTAGATTCTTTACTTCTGAAAAGCAATAAACAGATTCTAAAATCCCTTTTAATTTTTAGTAGTAAGTAATGTGTGCCCTCATGTTGCACTGGCAGTTTGATTGCATTATGTTTCTAAATGAATGCTATTTCTAAACTGAGTATTTAAGAAAAAAAAATTGGTTTACTGCTTTTGAGCCTTTAGTGGAATCCAAAGCAATTATAGGCCCAGTATTTTCATCTTTCTCCTGGTACTCAACACTGTACAAATACCAGTATCCAGACAAAATATGATAGATCACAGAATGATGCACGTTAATGGTACGTAAATAAAATGACTGATTGGCCATCATCCCTAGACAACTTCATGATGGAGCTGGCCACCAGGAAGACTAAGATATGATTAGAAGGCTGGAACTTTTAACTCATTTCCTCAACCTCCAAAGAGAAGAGGGGCTGGCATTGAGTTGATCATCAGTGATTTAATCAATTAGTTATGCTCATATACTGAAGCCTCCGTAGAAACCAAAAGGAAGTCATGCATAGCATCCCACATCCCCTAAGGGGATGAAGCAGGGGGTCACAGTTTGAGCCCAGCCTACGCATTTTTCTGTGATCGTGGTTACTGAACTCAGGACCCTGTGCTTTCCAGGCAATAGTCTAGGCAATTTAGTAACTTAGTGAGACCCTGTTTCAAAGTAAAAAATAAAATTAAAAGGGCTGGAGATGTAACCCTGGATTCATTTCCCAGAACTGTGCCTTCCTAAATCTTTAGGGAGATTCTAGACTGGTGAGCACAGCCACAGGCCAAGAGAGTGATGTCCTCCACCTCCACAGGCACAGAACTGTGTGTGCATGTGTGCTCAGGACCTTGCAGACCTCCTCTCATCATCTCTTCTCCTGGCCATTCGTTGATATCCTTTACTCTGCCCTTCAATCTGCAATCTAGCAAATGTGAGAAGTTATCTTCCCAGGTTCTGTGAGCTGCTTAACCAAACCAGAGGCGGGCTCATGGGTACCTCGACAATAGCCCATCTTCACGTTTGGATGACATGACAGACATCTGTGGTGGGGGCAGGGGGCCCTTTGGGACTGAGACCTTATCCTGTGGGATGACACTCTCTAGACTTAGTCAGAATTTAATTGAATCTGGGGACACCTGAATGGTGTCTCCTGGAGAACCATTGAGTTTCTATGTGGAGACCAGCCCATATCAGAGGTATGTTGAGTAGCATACGAGCTTAGAAGACTTGCACGCCGGCTATCCATATCCACCTGGCCTTTGTATTTTGTTGGCTTCTCAGAGGCTGCCTTAGCTCCTACTACCTCCTTTGGGACCTGCAGAACCCATCAGCTGCTCTTATCAGTACAGCATTGCCTCATTCTTCTCTGAGAAAGGTATAAACTACTATTTGAGTCAATTAGGTGCTGTTAAGTTAGACACGCACACAGTGCTTCCCGGGAACAGGAGGAGATTTAGGACCTGGGACCCTCCTAGCACTGTCTTCCCTGAGATCATCTCAATAACAACTAACTGCTACTGTGACCTCAGAACAATGGACTCCAGGGACACTTGCCTGGTAGGACCTTGGCCAAAAGACAGAAGTCTCCGGGAACAGAGCTGTGATCCTGCTGTGGGCCTTATTCCTTGGGTTGTGCAAAACACAAATATAATGAAATCAGCTATGGTCTGAGTGACTTTCTAAGATTCCCTATGTGAATAATCAAATGGATCAATGCACTGAAAAATAATCTAGTCAGCCATGTCTAAACTGACTCAGTAGATGTAATATATACTAGTTAAAAAGTTTATAGGTATATTTGGTAAATGTGAAATATTTCAACCACTGAAGGAATAAGTACATTTTCCAGTTGACAAGTGCCTCACCGCTTTGTCTGTCCTAACCCTGCCAAGTCAGGCAGAATCTCAAGGAAAATTAAGTATGGCTGTTGAACAAGGTACATTTACTATGTAAATGATGCAAATAGTACATAGAATGTCTTAAAATTCTAGACTGTAGATGTATTGTCACAGTCCTAGCAAAGCAAAATGCTCCTAGGTGCTCCTCCATGGCTGAGCAATATGGTACAGAGTCCCAGCTGGGTGCTGTACATTTCAGCAGTGTGGCTATGAAATAAGAGATAAAATCCTGGGTTCTGCTTAAAGTCTTATGACCCCAGATAGAGCTGTGGTGGAGTTGCTTACATTTTTTCATCTACCTCCAGATTCCCTGTAGGTCTTAACTGTGTTCTGTAAATGAGGGAGGTAGAATTTTTCTTTCTCCTTTGTCAGAGGATTTTTCTCCAACCTACACTCAATCCAAGAACTTAATGTTAACAATTCAAATTTTATGCAGGGGCAAGGAACAAAATTATAAAGCAGTTGTTTCAGGGGAAACATTCTTTTCCAAGTAGAGACAGAGTAAGGTTTTACCTGCAGTTCTAGTGTTAATTCACTGGGACCTACGGGAACATCATGTTAGCCCTTCTGGCTGCAGATCCCTTGACCCTTAAATGAGCAGATACACTCTTCTCTGCTGCCACACAGCTGCACTGGAATTGTACTCACTGGTCTGGGTGTAAATGTTAAGAATTTCTATGAAATTCTGCACAATGTTTCAAAATACCTTCAGGTTAAGTCTTGAATTTTTTTATGGCAACTAGATAATTTTTCAAGAAAATCTTCAGTGTCTCACTGTCATGATCTTCTGTATCCCCTTCCATAAGCTGACACCCACCCATATTTCAGACCTAAAGAAGATGTAGCTCCATCACTCATCCCATGGGTTAAGAACAGTAAAGAAGGCATTCATGACACACTCTTTTCCTCACTGTCCCTCAGGTACCCTCAGGTCTCCCAAAGATCCTAACACCACTATCTGGGCTTCTACTCTGCCCTGCATTTTGCAAATTATTCTCCATGTAATTATAGCAAGGATTTTGTAGATTCTTTGTAAAGTCAGTTCTGGTCATGTCTCTTACACACGCGCGCACACACACACACACACACACACACACACACAGACTCAATGCTTCCTTCTCCCCTACATGTCATGCACAGCCTTCCTCCTCTTCTGGTCTCTCTGTCCAGTCAGATCCCTCCATCCCTGGTCCTCAGACACATCTCCTTTACTTCTCAGCATTTGGCACATTGTAACTGCCTTTGTACTTTTGTGACTTTTCTGTAGCATTACTGAGACTCCAAGCTCCATAAAGACTCTTGCTGGGTCACTTTTGTCTGAATCTGTAGCCTTAGCCATCAGTACATGTGGGACCTGGATCCAAAGATCCACTAGCACCTTGGCAGTATTATAAAGGTGAGTTTGAAAAGCATGGACCTTTTCAGTATGATCTATGGATCATTTGAGGGTTAATTGTCTCACAAAGCCTTATTCAATATCTCTAGCATACTAAGTAATGCTCTAGGAAATGGGGCTAAGTAATAACTGTGAAATGTATGGTCTGTCTCCAGTCCAGTATAAGTTGATCACCAGATTTTGTACAATTTCCACATGTCGAGGAGCCAGAACTGATGAATTCCACCATTTCTGTAGCTTTGGTTTCTTTCTTTGTCGCACAAGAAGATTGGATAAAATGATCTCTAAACTTTCTTCTCCAATTATCCATCATTAATTTCTAGATGTTCCTGTTCTAAAGTAACAGCTCATCAAACAGTTTTCATCTCACTTTAGTTCACTAGAAATTGCCATTTTCAGACTCATATTTAATGAGCTGCTCCTCTTGAGTCTTATTATGGCCTCAAAAGCCAAAATCTTTAAAAACTACTGACCTTAAAAGTCCTAAGGAAGATAAGCCTCCTATTTGTTTTAATAGGGAAATTTTTTTCAACTAGTAAATGATAATCAAGCAAATCCATAATGCAAAAATAAAAGTATGTTTTTGTCTTTCTGTCACAAGATAAAATTTTATATATTTTAATTGAGAGGAATTAATCATGAAAAGTATTGTATCAAAAACTTGGAAAAGCTATCAAGGATAAAGACAAAATAGGGGCTGAGTGATAGCTCAGTAGAATAAGCACTTCCCTGGTGAGCACAAAGGCCTGAGTTCATCCCTGGTTCCACAAATAAATAGAAAGAAAGAAGAAAGAAAGAAAGAAAGAAAGAAAGAAAGAAAGAAAGAAAGAAAGAAAGAAAGAAAGAAAGAAAGGAAGGAAGGAAGGAAGGAAGGAAGGAAGGAAGGAAGGAAGGAAGGAAGGAAGGAAGAAAGAAAGAAAGAAAGAAAGAAAGAAAGAAAGAAAGAAAGAAAGAAAGAAAGAAAGAAAAGAAAGAAATGAAAAACAAAATAGCATTCATCAAAACTTTTAGTCACTCTTAAATTTAGGAATAGTAAAAATTAAATTAAATAAATAAAAAAGTAAATTTAGGAATGGCATACAAAACAATGTCTATGTTATTTTAATGTAGAAATAATTTTAGAAACTTATAATTTTCAGCATTTTAATTTTTAAGCATATGAAAATAAGGGCTGAGAGATAAGATAATTTGTCTGGAATCAGGGGGTCAATAACAGTGCCTGGTGTGAATTCACCTGGTTGTGAGTCTGAGGGGGAATGAGGCATGAATTTCAAGCTATAACATGAGCCTACTGTATATGTTCTACCAGTTGGCCATCCACTTCTAGGATACACTCTATTTTGAAAATGCAAAATTTTACCAAGAATATTGAAAGTAACAGTCAAATTTTCAGTCCTGGTTGTTGAAGAACAAAATGAAAGAAGGGTGCTCCCAGGAGAAGGAGACTTGACTACAGCTATCAGGGAGATGGATGGATGGGACCTTGGAGAGCCAGAGGCCAGCATTGGTTATGTATACAATAGTCACACTGAGGTACACCCCTAGCTCTGTTTCATTTTCCTTGTAAAGACAGGTTCCTCCCACATTGCTAAGTTGCCCAGGCTGGGCTCAAACTTGTATGTGATCCTTCTAGCTCAACCTGCCAATACATTTATTTTTAAAAGTAAAAGAGGTTTTCTCAATTATTGTTTTTATTTATTATCATGTTCTCTTTCTTTCTTTCTTTCTTTCTTTCTTTCTTTCTTTCTTTCTTTCTTTCTTTCTTTCTTTCTTTCTTTTGAAGGTTTTACAGTATATTAAATCCTCCATGAGAAAAGTCGCAGTCATTGCAGACAGGCACTGCAGAATCTCTCCTCCTTTGGCTGTTCTCCAGTCTCCAGCTCACTTTCTGCCAGCACCAACGTTGGTCTTTGCAGTGCCCCTGGCTTTCCTCACTCTGCTCTTGTGTTCCTTCCACTGCTTTCCTGAAGTCTTTTTCTTCTCATCCAGGCCATGTCTTGCAAGTCTATGTTTGGGCTCATTTTTTTTCGCATAATCCGGAGAATCATAAATCATGCCAAAGCCAGCCATCTTGCCACCATCAAAATGGATTCTTGAATCCAAGCACAAAAATGACATCTGGTGTGGTCTTGTACATTTTGGTGTTTTTCCCAAATTTCTGTCCTAGGTGCTGTTGCTTTCCCAGGGTGAAGGACATCAATGACCATTTGTTTCCTTTGATGAAGTTGGTTGGCCATGAACTTCCGGGTTTGGATAGGTACTGTGTCATTCATGGTGGCAACAGATCCGCAGACAGCCAGGGAGGAAAAGAGCTCTCATGTTTTCTTAAATTTAAAAAATACTCAAAAAAGGAAAGAAAAAAACTTCTCTTATATGTCACAGGAAACCAGCCTCTGTCTATTACCATGGTCACAAATATTCCAAGTCCTGTGTCTAAGTATTCAGGATCAGAAGCTAACAGCTCTCCTAATTCTTGAGCAACAGCCTGATATACAGATTCTCTGGCTCTTTAACACAAGGTCCATCAGAGTGCCCTTGGTTGTGTGTCATTGGCGTGAGTCACAGTGGGGAAGAGAGGCTAGGAAAAGAATATGCTTTATTCGTATAGGTGAAAAATTTGAAAATAAACACTGTCATAAGCCTTGAGAACAACTGACCCCTGGTAACTTAGTTCTTCCTGAATGTTCTTGAGGAGGTGTGCTTCACAGATAAGTGTAGCAACCCATACTTGAATAAATGTAAGAACTAAGGACAAATATTCTCCTTGAGGTATAGCTTTGAGGTCCGATGGATAACCCCAGTTGATGAAAATATTTAGTTAAGCAGCACATGCTAGTAGACCACACCAACTTAGATTCTTTTATCCCAAATGCAATTTCAATTTCTTTAAAAAGTAAACTAAGCTTTTAGATCTTAGATTCTAATACTTTTTCCATTAAAAGGAACCAGGGCACCTTGGAGAAATAAGCAATTCCAGAATAAAACAGATAATAGGCAAGATGAGCCTGCAGGAACTTGTATATGCCAGAAAAGAGGCACACAAAAACAGTAGTATTTTTTTAATTCCACAATCACAGGGGTATGCCAAAGTGAATGGAGAGCTGCAAGAATTCCCAGCTGTGAGAGCTGGAACTGTTTGAACAACAAAATAAGTAACATAATATTGAGTTATAGCTCAATATTAAATATCCATAAAATAAATATCCATAAGCCTATAATGATATAAATAATTTAATAAATTAATTAATGGAGAAATAAAGACAAATCTTTCACGCATAAAAATTCCTAATGAATTATGTAGATAGTTTGCTTTGAATACAGGGGAACACAACTCTCCACTTCTTAAATATAGGCTGCCCTCAGAACCTCCTTTCAAAAACCATCAGACAGCCCAGGGGAAGGGTTAGAGGTAGGAAGAATGGCATTAACAGGAAACACTTGAGAAAGGCTACCTCAGCCTGATGATCAAGGTAAAGATCAATGGTAGATACTGCAGTCTGCTAATATGATGCAATGTGTAGGGCTTGCTCCCCAAAGCCTATAGCCCCTGTCTAATCATAGAAAAGGAGATCAGACAGATTCTAGTACAGGGGCACCCTATAATACTCCCCACCAGAATTCCTTCAAAATGTCAACATTGAAAACAGGGAAATTCTGAGTATTGTCAGGGCCAAGAGGAGCCCAAAGAGACAGGATAGATCCATAGGTGACTTGGTATTCTGAATGGGATTCTAAAAGAAAATGGGCCATAGGTAAAAATTCAGAAAACCTGAATAAACTATGGACCTGGGTTAATCGGGAACATTGGTGCATCGGCTAAGGTAAACAGAGGAGGAGTACCAACTGAAATTTTTAAAACTCAAAGGCAGCAGGTAATTCTTCCTTAATCAAGGTGGCTTTGGCCACAGCACCTTTACCATATTTATACATTTAATCTTAATACCATGTGTTAATAATAGAGCAAGTTATTTACCAAGGAAGTAGAAGGAGTTCTCCACAATCTGCTGTTTTTTGAATCTAAAATTGTGTCATTCATTACAACATGAAGTATGAATCATAATAATCTGGGGGGAAGAGCTGTCCAGCTCCCAGACCCAGACAACTCTCCAGCCTCAGCCTCTGCAGTACCTGAGACTACAGTTACCTGCCACCATGTTGGGCTAGAGCCACACCAAATTTTTAATTATCGAAATGTCCTATTTATTCTGCTTCTCAAATTTGGTTCCTAAAAGAAGAGGATTTCGGGGTTGATAATGATCCTGGCACGTATGCCCTTTAACCCTGGTAGTGAATTGAAATTACCTAATGCCACTCTTATTAACACAAATCAAGGCTTCTGTCCATAGGCATCAGGAACAGTTTAAAACCCTATCATAGGACTGGAGATATGGCTCAGTGGCGCAGTGCCTGCCTGGCAAGCACAAGGTCCTAAGTTCAATTCCCACCACCACAAGTAAATAAATAAACAAATAAAACCCTATCAGAATGTAAATCTTTTTAAAAACATTTACCAGCAGGAAAATTTCATATAACCGAGCCATTTAGTTGCATTTTTGCCCCGATATCACATATCTCTCTTTCACCTCTTCTAAGGTACTTGGGTGACTCTGACAATACACACTTAAGTGAAACAGTGTTCATAACTGAATTAACACATTTGGAGAACTTAATGCAATGAACTATAAAATCTCTTCATTTTACTTTCCTTACGTTTCACTGGTTAATACCAGCATCTTTGGGATGCTAAAAATGAATGTGGTTTTTAGAAGAGATATAAACTCGAGTTAAGAAAGGAAAAATGAAATCCTTAGATGTTAAAAAATACATACATTCAAAGCTTCTAAAATTCTGATGAGCACCAACAGGACTCCTGCTTGGCCTATAATGCTAACAGCTCAGGAAGGTGAGAACTAAGGATGGCAAATTTTATGCTAACCTAGGCAACTCCGAGAAGACTTGCATCAAAATAAAAGTTTAAATGGGACCAGGGAAATAGCAATGTAGAATAAGCTCCTGCCTGGCAAGTGCAAGGTCTTGAGTTCAATCGCTGGTTCCACAAAAAATAAATAAATAATAAAAGTTCAAAAAGGCTACATCTGTGACTCAGTGGTGGAGCATGCTTGCCAAGCATGTATAAGACCCTGAATTCAACTTTGAGTACTGCAGCTAAATAAATGATCCACCCCAGTACACCAGGAGGACAGAATGAAGGCTCCCAGAAGCTGGAATAGACCTTACAGAGTCAAAACTGAGTCTCTACTGGTTTTGTTTTTAATGCTGTTTTCAGGACAGTAATCCATCTTGGCCACTCAACTCAAAGCAGGCTGATTGTGTGCTGCCTGATTGAACCCCTTGGCCATGGTACCCCTTGGCCAACAGGCCCAGGGTACAGGAGCATAGCTGTGAAAAAAGGAAGCCCTGGCTTGCTTTTCCTCTGCTCTACTCCAGGCTGACTCTGATCTACAGAGTCTGAAAAGCCCTGGGGTTGGCAGGGTCTCTGGCAAACACAGGTATCAATTAAAATTTTTAAAACTCCAGGGCAGCAGATAATTCTTCCTTAATCAAGATGGCTTTGGCCAGAGCACTAGACGCTAAGGACAGCCAGAGAAACCCACAAAGATTAAGACTTCATTCTGAAGTGCACAAATAGGATGTAGAAATAGCCACAGGCCTTCTCAGCTAGCTCACCTCATCACACAGACCCTGGTCCACAGCAGGGTTGAGGTGGAGTCAGGGGGCAGCAGATGGCCTGAGTGCCATGCTGGCCCTTAGGCTGTTGTAACTGCTGCATGTCAGTTTCTTCATGTGTGAAATAAAGCTACAGATACTTGACATGCATCACGATAGATTCCCTCTTCTTTACCTCCTCCCCACAAAGATAGGACTCTTAAAATAGAATGGATAATGTATGACTTTGTTATATTGTCTCAGTAGGCAAATAGTACTTGTTAATAACAATAGCACTGTCATTAATTAAGGTCTATTGACACTGTCACTGACCTCCAGCCAGAACAGTTCACCTCCCACTCTGACAAGTGTGGCTGCATTGCTTTGCCATTTGCCCAGTCTCACATAACCTTCAGTAGCCCACATTTCTCCCTTCAAAACATTTCATCAACCCACTGAATGAAGACCAGACCTTCTGAGAGTATTTGCAAGCGTGTAGATCCCAATCTGAGCTCTTCAGTATGAAGTATAGGTTCCTGTACACTCATTATTTGGACAGACAAATCTGTGCATGCCAAAGAAGCACAGCAGGCTCATCTAATACATGTGAAGGCAGGATAAGCGTGGAATTGTTCAGGGACAGCGTCTTGTGGTGCTGCCTTCCACACGGATGTTAAGTGACTGCTTGGTAAAGTGAATGAGAACTCACATGGCCTTTCTCAAAACCATTGCCATTGGTACACTACAAATGACTTGAAAATTTGATTCATGGTAGCACAGAAACTTATTCTTTCTCAAGATATTTTGGGGTCCAGGGAGATAGCTGGGGCTGGAGAGATGGCTCAATAGAATAAGCACTTGCCTGGCAAGAGCAAGGGCCTAAGTTCAAGCCCCAATTCCATAAAACAAAGAAAAAGAAAGGAAGAAAGAAAAAGATATTTGGAACTTTCAGAATTAACTTTGCAGCATTCATGTGCTATAAGAGAAAGTTTCCGTGCATGTACAGAAAAGCAAAGGCCCACTAAGAATCATAGTGAACCAAGAGAATTCTGATCCCAATTCTAGATATTCCTTGAGAAAAACAACTTTCATGCACTAATAATTGCCCAGGCACTTAGGAAGACACAGCTCATGCCATCATGGATAAAGTATTACATTTCTGGTTGCCATTAAAGACAAATTATGGGGCCGAGAGAATAAGTGCTTTCCTGGCAAGTGCAAGGGCCTGAGTTCAACACCTGGTTCTTCAAAAAAATAAAATAAAAATAAAGAACATAAATTTTAAAAAGTATGCTTAGGCTTAGGCTGTAGCTCAGTGGTGTAAGCTCCTGCCTGGCAAGTGCAAGGTACTGGTACTGCCAAAAAAAAAGGCCAATTGTGCAATGGAAAAAAAATGGAGAGTCTACAGCTAAATTCAAATTCCTATCAGAGTAAGGTTTAACATAAGCAGCATCACATAAAAGCATAGAAAAGAAACAGGTTGTTTAAATAATGATAATGGAGAAATAAGTTCATCATAATGAAAAAACCCAGTTACATCCATACCTCACTTTATAAACAAAAATAAATAAATGGATTTAAAACCTTAGTTAAAAATAAGCTATTGGTCTGGGGTAGGGAAACAGAAAAATTGGTTAGTGATTTTGTGAGCAGGAAGGATTTCTTGAGTATGTCAGAAAAAGCAATACCTGCAAAGCATGAAATTTTGGTGATTGCATAAAACTTAAAGGTCCCTGTTCCACAAAAAATGCTGCGGACAGACCTACAGGTGACAGATGGACACAAGATATTTCCAGTGCAAGTAACCTAGAAAGGGTTACTAGCCATAGTATAAATCATATAAAACTCATGGAGATCAGTAAACAAACACAAGAGAGGCAGCCAGACAGGGAAACTGGTGGGGGAGGGAGGATACTCACATTGCTGAGGAGGGATCTGGACCGCTGATATAAAGTGGTGTCCTTAGGATGGGGAATCACACAATTCCAAATCACGTCAGCTCACAGCTAAACTGAAGGAAATAAACAAACAAATGCCATTATAGACAAGCAACTGGGGACAGAGGAACTCTCACAAGAGCCAGAGACTGCAAGCGCAGTATCTGTACAGCCATTTTGGTGAGCAGTCAGTGTAGTACAATCATGTAAGTACGTTCCTTGTGCACACTGGGCACCGGGTTCGTGCCCCTAGAGAACTGACTGCACATAGACACGTGCAGAGGTGTTACAGTAGCCCAGTCAGAGGAAAGCAGTCTGAAAGCACCATTTGCACATATAGTGGTCTCTTGTTCAAGGTCAAAAGACGAACGATGAAAACACAAATTGCTGAGAAAACAATATATGGAGTTCAACCTTTTACACTACATAATATTTAGATTAAGTTCAGAACATGTAGGAATAATATGGTTTTTTGGTTTTTATAGGCATTCTGAGGCAGAAAGCTGACACCCACTAAGCCCATGGGAACACGCACCCTATGGGGAGCCAGACAATTGGTAATGAGGCCGAGAGACAAAGAGAAGTGAAATAAAAGGATCTGAGACCAGAATTATTCTTGCAGTGTGGCACAAACCAAGGAGCTGCTTGGGTCATATTAATGCAATTTTCTGTCCTTAGAAGCTAAAACAGTTCAAATGACAGAGAATATTTTAAATTGAGGTGAGGGGAGAAAAAAAAAATAAATGACCTAGTTTATAGACAGTTATCATTTAAAGGGGGTATAACCTACAACACCCTCGAGTCAGGAATTTCTTTGGAAGGGTGGGAAGTTCCTCTGCCGGCCCTTTCATAGCAAGGGTAATTGAGTGTTAATTCTGCTGACCTTATTTGCAGTAGCTCCTCTATCCCGGGAGCATCCCCAGCTGTCAGGCAGCATGCTTTACATAGCTGTCGACTTAATGTTTTTCCTTTGACTGAATTTTTTACCTGAGGCATTTCAGTCCTGTAACTTCAGCAATCAATTTAGGCCCAAAGCAGCGCTGGGCCTCAGTTCCCTGGAAGCAGGTATTTGCATGTGAGCTAACAGTTTAAGCATCAGGGAAATGAGCTCCATCCAAACAGACGAGAGGAGCAGAGCTGTCTGCTAAATCACGATGCAGTTAATTTGCCTGTCACCACTTCACACTTGTGCGCGAAAGTGGAAGTGGGAGACTGAGTGTGAACTCCGTGGCTTGGCACACAAGCGCTCAAATTTTTACACTTCCTTCTTAAAGTTCTATCCTATCTTTTCCATGTTATTTGCTTTAATGACCCTAATCCAACATTTTAAGAAGTAATCTGCCATAAAGGAGAAATAGTTTGAAATGTAACCCGAGATGAATTATATTGAGCATATTAGAATCTAGTTTTTAAATATTTTTGACAACCCAATTTCTTCCTAAGACGTATGTGTTATTAAGAAACAGAATATAATTTCCACAAGGAATATATATATATATATATATATATATATATATATATATATATATATATATCTCAGATATAATTTTTAACCTCTGAAAGTAAGTGACATAGAAGCTCTTCTTTTGGTCCTTGCAACTTGTTTGGATAATAGGAGCAAATCAACGACATCATTTATTATATCCCGATCTTTTCAACCAAGGGAGCAGTTGTCATGCTCAGTTCTATTATTTATAGAAATAAGTGGCCAGGATTCTAATCAGAAGTGCCCTGTATTCTCCTAGATGTGTTATGGGTGACTGGCATACAAAGAACCTCAGAACCAGATACTGAAGGGTGTTGGAATGAGAACCAACAGTCCACCTCCCAGCTGGAGCCAGAGGAGACGAGCCCAGAGGTCACCTTCTCAGGGACCCTCAGGATGGCTTCAATATTCCTAACTGCACCAAGCAGATGCAGCAGGTGTTCCTCTACTGCATAGTCAAAACAAAGTAATTTTTTTTACCCCACTGGTCTGTAAGCAATACTGTGAAAGAAGTAACTCCTTAGTAAAAAACAATGCATCCATTTATGGAAGACAAGAAGAGCTGTTAGTCTTTAAAAACAAACATGCATAAAAGAATAATATTGTCTGGAAACTGAACCAAACAGATTCCAGCCCACCCTGCTGAGCATGAGCCCAGAAGATACAGAGAAATAAGGCAGGCATCCTGGGAGCAGCTGAACTAAGGGAAGTGACGGGAATTCTTACCAGCTACAAATGCTGACCAGGAGTCATAGGAAGAGATTCATTTAGGAACAAATGTGTGCAAGGGGCTAAAGATCATCTTGAGTGATTGGGCCTCACTAGGCAGGCGGCACCTAGCAGGAAAAGCACCTGCAGGCTACTGTCCCCACAGACCTGTCCTCCTTCCCTGAATGCTCGGGAACACTGCAAGGAGCAGGTGCTCATTGTGGCCATGTAGGAGGCTTTTCCAAGGCTGAATATTTTTATAAAGGCTGAGTAGAACATTTCACACTGAGCTACTAAGCTGCTAAGTAGCTAATAAATCTTCTGAGATGAAGACCCACAGGGGATGGCCTTCAGAGAGACCAAGAAGGGCTGAGGGGCTGCTTCTCTACCTGTAAAGTGCGTGAGGTTCCTGGGGGTAGGATAGCATGCAGAAGGGGATGAAGGATGCAATTCTAACCACCACATAGGTGTAGACCTCATTGATGATCTATGTCAGTCAGCTTTTCCTGGAGGAGACAAAATAGCTGAGGATAAAAACTTGGAAGATGAAGGGTTAGTTTGGCTCATGGTTCCAGAAGTTTCAGCTGGCTCCTTGGTTTCTAGGCCTGTGGTAAGGTGGAACATCATGGTGGAAAGGAAACATCAAGGCAGGAAAGAGGGCACCAAGAGGAGATGGGCCAGAAAGAAAAAAATACAGTTCCTGAAGGTCACACCATGGATCCACTCCCTTTCTTTCTTGCTTGCTTGCTTGCTTTTTTAATGTACATAGTATAGGGTCTGCAGGGCCTCACTACACAGATCAGACTCGTAATGACCTTCCTATTTTCAGCCTCCCAATCACTGGGATGACAGGCGCATGTCACCATGCCCAGTCTCAATCACTGTCTCAGTGTGCCCCAGGGGCAGGACTAGCATAGCA
The DNA here is from genome assembly GCA_004027165.1 of Ctenomys sociabilis. Classification (NCBI taxonomy): domain Eukaryota; kingdom Metazoa; phylum Chordata; class Mammalia; order Rodentia; family Ctenomyidae; genus Ctenomys; species Ctenomys sociabilis. Next base: position 32,497 of record PVKA01002717.1, on the reverse strand, counting down.
AGCTAGGGATCAAACCCCAGTCCCTGAGCCTGCCTAATCAGGCACTTTAGTCTGCTGAGCTATCTGGCTGGCCTTCCACTCCCTTTCACTAGGCCCTGTCTCATAAGTTTCCATCATCTTCTAATAATGCCATTAAATTATGAATTCACATTATTATTATTCAGTGCTGAAGCTAAAGGCCCCATAGTCCAGTCAGGGCCTCTAACACCCCACCTCTCTACCTTTTGTGGTATATTTCAGGTCCAATCCAGTATGTCTTAGTAACACTTTGAGGACTGAGTCTGAGAAAACAGAGTAAGTAGGGAAAGTGGCAAATAGATGGCAAAGTGCTCCTCTGACTGATAAGAAAACAGGACAGAGGGAGTGAGCAACTGCTTCAGCTTACTCAGAGAAATACATTTCCTCCAGGTGTTGGGAGCACAGCTTGCACAGCCAATGTGCTCCATGCCCACCTGTCCTGCTCCTTCCTCAAATCCTGGAGATTTATCCTCAGCTCCACCTCCTCGCTCAGCCTCTACAGCAGATGCCACATCCTGAAAGGCAGCCCTCCCAGTCTCCCTTCCCTTCTACCTCCTGTCTCTACTCTCATACTATAGCCAGGGCTTGGATTCTGTTCCCTATTGTTTGAGCCACTACCTTGCCCCCTTAAATCTCTCTCTCCCTCTCTCTCTCTCTCTCTCTCTCTCTCTCTCTCTCTCTGTCTCTCTCTCCCTCTCTCTCTCTCTCTTGAAAATGGTCTCCCATCACATCTGCTGTTGTTACTTTTATCTTAACTCTCAATCTTAGATGCAATTTCTATTATTTCCCTCTTAAAGTTCCTCCTACCTGACATGGCTTCCTATTCCCTAAAGTATAGGGCAGAAAACCATAGTGATCAAGAGGGAGCTTGTAGAATCTGACCCCAGCATCTTCCTCTGGCCTCCTTTGCTGTTTTACCCCCTCGTTACTACCTCCCCAGCACGCCTTTCCTTCACAGGGACTCAGGCCCGATCACCCCTCTCATGGATTCAGCCCCGCCTCCCTCATCTGAAACAACATCACCCCAGCCATCGGTCTCTGCTCTGTTAAGGCCGGAAACCATTGTATCCCACAAAATCTGGTGAAGTATGTACTTTCCTCTGGAAATTGCTGGGTGTGATGCTTTTCGACTGAAAGAAGATAAGCAAGAGAGGGTTGTCGGTGATCAGAACAGTTTGCTCCAAGTTGCTTTAGCCACAGCTGGGACGCTAGCTTGGCTTTAGAGACAGGAAGGAAGACTGATGGAATTCCTCATGTTCTCCTGATTCCCACTCCAGTCATCGACTCAGAGAAGTCATAGTGTTGAGGCTGTGTAAGTAAGAGCCTGGAAAGCTTTTACTTGGTCGTCAAGAGCAAGGTCCGAAGAGAAGATGATTTTTTGAGATGATGGCGTATGTACAATATACAGAGGACCGAAGGCAACACAGAGAGGAAAGGGATGTTTTGCATCACCTCAGCATCAAGGTTTTCACTTCCTCGTTGCTTTGCTCTCATGGGGCCCTGAGAACAATTTAGAAACTTACGAGAAAAGTTTGAAACCTTGTTTCACTTGCCCCAGCAATGTTATTGAGTATGTGGTGAACAACTAAGAGGTCAGTGGTCCTAGACCACCTCATACCTGCTTTTCCAGATAACAGCCACCATTCACAGGACTCACACAAGTCGAGATGTCTGGACACCAAATGGAAAATAAAACACCACCTAAAGAAGTGAAGTCCACAGCTATCAATTCCATCCAATAATCTAATGTGGTTTTATGAGGAAAAATGAAAGAAATACATACTTTCCCATAAATTGTAAACATGTTAAAAAATAAACAAATATCTTTCATGTGATGAAGAAAGCAATAAATTTTTATTCCACCGTTAGAGTGCCTTCCACTCATCTTTGAAATAGCAAAAACAAATAGCTGTTCATTTATTTACGCACTCAATAGTCACCAAGTATGTACTGAGCACTATGGTGGTTTTAAGCCGTACTTGCAAATTCTTGCCACTTGTAGCCCTCATGGAAATTAATTCCCCCTCACTTGGAATGTAGGCTTGAACATAAAACTGTAAATGAATACAGCCGTAGACTTGCCACAATAAAAAATATCATGTGTCTGACAATGAGAAGAACGCAGACAGATGTACTCAAAGCACAGCAGAGGCCAGGCAGCTGATCAGGAGATCTTTGAACTAACTTTCGAACATGATTAAGCATGGATTTTTGCTTAACTACTTATCCATTTTTCCTATGACATATCCTGCCATCCAGGTCTTCCAAAATGCCTTGTGCACCTCTCCCATCCACAGCAGCACTTTGCTGTCATCGATGGAGCTGTGACACTCCTCTCATGACCCACATTCCCTCATGGCAGCATCCGGTAATTGAGTGCGGCTTGGCAGCTCTTAGCTGAATGGGTGGGCTCACTCCATCACCAGGCCCCCGGCAGCTGCTTCCTGGTGATCCTAGGTGTGCTTAGTTGGCTGCTGTTTGTTTTGACTGTTCAATCCAGGGTACTCTCCACAGTATCATTAGTTCACCAATGCCTGACAAGCTTTATCCTAAAGTGAATGATACAAGTGAAGGCATGTTCAACTTTTCCCTGAAGTTGAAGCATTCCTGGATTCTGAAGAGATGCTATGTAATAACAATTATATGGTGCTTTCATCTTCAAAGCCCTATACAAACATGATCTAATTAACCCTCACTGCCTATCTAGACGGCAGGGAAGCATCATTAAGCTTGTATTTCAGGAGAAGAGATTGGAAACTACAAGTTAGATGACAAGCCCTCCACCAAAAAGGGCCCACGGAGGCACCAAAACTAGCAAAGAAGGACTCCCAGCCCTGATTGCTAAGCTGAGGCCATGGGAGAAAATCAACACTGAAATTTTAAAATTGATTGTAAAGGTCACACGCAGCATCTCCTCTTAAAGTTCATCAGAGGATAGGAAAATAAATTGTGCTCATGCAGGGAGGCAGGATTCCGGGTGCTGGTGCTACATTTGCCTGTCTGGCTGAGTGACCTCTCCATACTTTGAATTCCTCATCTGTCCAAGGGGCCCTATTAGTCTCTGATTCCCAACATATCATAGCACTAAAACAATTCATGAAAAGAGCGCTCAGAAAATGAACTCTAATGAGGTTCTACCATACCAATCATTTCAGCAGTCGGGAAAAATTGGAAGAATGAATCTTCATCCTCCCTTTTTACAAAATGCCTACCTCAATTCTGCCACCTCCCCCGGGGGGGGGGGCAGTGTTCCTCATTACTTCCGCAGGCAGTGTCCTCAGGAGTCTCTTCTCTCTTTCTCTCCTTCAGCAAGGTGGCCTCAGAATCGGTTTCCCATGACCCTGACACCACAGCTTACAAGCAAGGTAAGATTTAATAGAAACAAAGGGGGCTTTGCCTTTTAACTGGGGCTGAAAATCCTCTTCAGGCAAGCTGCAGCCCAGGGTGTGTGGCTTCAGACTCCGTGGGGGAAGGAACCAGACTGGTGTGGTCCCACCCTTGTACCACCCATGCACACAGCAGCAGCAGCAGCAGCACCTGCTGACCTCCTGCCAGGGGTCAGGCTCTGTTTTGACAAACAGCCTATTGCTAAGAAATCATTTCATCTCTCTATGCCTCAGTTTCTTCATCTCTACAATGGGAATGGGTGCATCCTTTCTGGTTATTTTGATGACTAAATGAATTAATGCCCGATAAGTACATAGCACACTGCCATTAGAGAATAAGCACCAAACACAGTTGCTGTCACTGCGGGCACCAACCCATCCTAACTGGCGTGCTACGCAGGGTGCTCCCACCTCACGCACAGACAGAGTGGCAGACCCTTGGTCAGTGGGCAGTGAGCAGACCCCAGAGCCAGGATTCTTGCAGACACCCACACTGCATGAAGGGGCTCGGCTCTTACACTCTGGATCCTTCATGCCTGGAGGGGTCCCAGTTCCCTCCTGGGATCAAGTCCAGACCTGTTCCCACCGAACACGCTAGATTCTCTGCCCCTCCCTGTCTTGGAATCCTTACCCTTGAAACAGACACACTGGTCATGAAGATCACCTAACGGGCTCCACAGACATTTTCAGAATTCTGAAATGTAAGGAATGGTTGACACCCATATCAGCTGCACTGGGGCAGGGAAGCTTTAAGCCAAACATGAAAACCAGCCCCTCAAAAGGGCTTCAAAAGTCACCTATGCTGTGCTGGCCCCTCAGTTCACAGAGACTACTGGTAGCTCAAGCAACCAGGCTCAAAGGTCGGACACCAGGCACCCGTACAAGGTACCCCAGAGCGCTGCAAGCTGATATTCCCCCCAGCAGTTCACCCTACAACTTGAGGAGCCTACAACCACCTTGTTTCTTATATGCCATGGCTCCTGCCCTCCCAGGAGGATCTGGACTTTGCTGATCAAGAGGGGCCCTTTCCGGGGCCCATAGGATACAGGCTCCTTAGCTCCCAGGCAGAGCTCAGCCTGCCTGCTTTCACTGTTTGATGACAGGGCTGTCTGGAAGCACTGATGGGCAGGGGTCACTCTCAGCCAGCACCCCATTGAGACCGGGGAGACAACACCGCGGGCCATGTGAGACACCCTTTCTCCCACAGCTTCCTGGGGCCTGACGTCCTCTGTGTACCACCTTTTGAGTTCCCAAGGACAAGCAGCCCAGACAGGAAGACGATGTGGACGTGCATTTTCATGTTACTGATTATTTTTTAATGGCAGCAAGCCTCCCTTCACAGCCATTCAGAATGATCTCTTTTAAAAATCCACACTTTCTTACCTTGTGATTTGACTAGCAAGAGCCACTACCACCCCCATCCCAGGATAAGAACACATACAAAACAAAGGGCATCCTGAAAAGACAGTATGTGGCACGGGCCTCTCTGCGCCCCACCTGCAGTACGGCCAGGTGCTGAGCTGGCCAAGGTGAGGAGGGCCAAGGATAACTACGCTGGCAGCTTCTGAGCTGCCCCTGGGCTCTGTCACACTCCAGGCTTCTAGGATGAACACCGCTTCCCGTCCTCCCAGCTTGATTTCACTTCAATTTGCACGTACCTTTCAGCTCATGAATAATGTACCTATTCAAATCTGTCACAGGATGCAGTAGGCTTGAGGGCCATTCCCTGGCAGAGGTGAGTGATTTTCAGACTTCTACTTCCCGCTGCTTTCCCAAATGCTTCCCCTGGTTCCCAGTCTGTGCCCCATTGTCACAGTGTTACCATTTAACATGTAGCAGAGATGTTCCTGTGTGCCCCACACTCCAGCAAATGAATAGAAACATAATGTTCCTGCCAAGTTGATTTATCATTTAGCAGAGTGAGCAAGAGAAGAAACAAACAGTAGGGGAAGATGCACGACTCACAGCAAGGTTAGAGATGGCGAAACTGGGCCAGAAGTCTTTGTTGAGCAGCCTTCTGATACCTCCCACGGGCAGCCGCTTCTCCGAGGGGTACTATTGTGGGTAAGCTTTAAGGATTTTTTTCCCAAAATAAAGCTCCCACTCTATTTGGGACATCCCCTAAAACACTGTTCTCGTCCTGCCGCAGGCAGCCTTGCCCATTCTGTGACCCTAACCACAACCCCTGCTCCCTCCATCTGCCACCCCATCCTATCATTTAATCAGGAAAGAAGGAGGTTTCAGAGCTTATGCCCCTGAGGGGAATACTCAGCACATCTTTTTTTTTTTTTTTTTTTTTTTTTGTGAGCACAGACTTTTTGTGTGTCTGGGTCCCTACATCCAAAAGTAAGCCAATGCCACCTTCTGGCATTTTTCTCCTTAATTGGCTACTGGATGACATTAGTACCCTCAGCTGTCTTGATTTTTTTTTTAATTTTAAAGGAAGTATTGATAACAATTATTAAGTGTAAGAGTCTAAAATTATGGGGTGGAAGAAAAGAAAGAAGAGTGTGAATCTGGCAAGAAACAAAGAGTTCTTAGAAAAGGTGAGTCTTAAGATCAGCACAGGATGGGAGCTACAAGGTAAGCTGAGGTCTGGAAGAGCTGGGGCATGCTCCACGCCTGAGCTGTTGGAAGCAGGGGGGCAAAGCCCAACTCAGCTATCAGAGCATAAGCCTCAGGACCCACCTGCCTGGAGCCTGCTTGGACTCTAGCTGAAATCACAGTTTGCCCTCTACCAATGACTCAGAATTCTCAGGTTGCTCCCTAAAGGGTCTCCATAGCATTTTCTACCCACAGGACCAAATGTCTTAGTAGCACACAAGAACTGAGTGCTCACAGGTGAGAGGTACACTGGGTGCCTGCCCAGAAAACAGCAGGTTTTCTCTGGTGTCTCACCTTTGGATATCTCAGCTGACAGTTCTCTGCTGCTTTCCAGCCCCCAGGATCCCAGGCCGTGGCAGAACCCCTCCCCTTCAGGAGCCTGTCCTCTGTGCTCTTAGCTGGTTGACAGCAACTGGTCCCCCTGCTGTCCCAGGGCCTGGGCTTTGGACCTGCACAGAGTTCTAACTGCCAGACAGTCACACTTGACACTTGACCCTCTTGGAAACTCTCACTCCCTCTGCCCAGAAGTGGCCCCCAAGCAAGTCTCAAGGGACAAGGACACATGGCCTGTGCATCTAGCCTTAAGGTCTGCAGATGCCTACTGTAACCTGTGAAAGAAAGACCACTGTTTTAGGTTCCATTTAAAAGATCATACCTCATTTCAATTCCTGGTTCTGCAAAGAAAAAGGATTATAAAACCTAAGTCTTAGAAAGCCTAGAAATTTCTCCCAAATTCTCCCTCACAAGAAATGAGAACCAGATTAGCAGCCAGTCTACCTGGTTCTCAGGTTCAAACTCAGCTATCTTTCATAGCCACAGTGGCTGCAGAATACTCCCTGAACCAGAATGAGAAGTGAGGCTTTTTATGTCAAAAAAAAAAAAAAAATCAGGATAATACTTAGGGCCTCATTACATATTTGTTTCCTAACATTTTTGATCATATTCTTTGCCTTCATCTCCTCCTTAGCCTCCAAGGATTCTCAAGGACAAGGACCACCTTTCCTGTCCTTGTTTTTTCTTCCTTGCTTACGCTCAAGAGGGTAATCTTCACCTTGATCTAAACAATGTTACTAATTGGCTAATCGGGCAGGGCATGGCTTGAGATTCACTCACTGAAAGTTTGTTTCTTATTTTTTCCCAGCATTCCTATGGAGCCAACTGAAGCTTCAACATGAAATGCATCACTTCTGAGGCCAAAGTTGTCCCTATTGCTGACCTGGGGACAGAAGTGCCTCAGACAGAAGAGGAATGAGAGAGGACCCTGGAGTTCGTTGCCAGCATCAGAGCCTGTGCTATGACCATGACTCCATCATGATCGTGTTTCCCCATTGCCCTTGACTAACCCTTTCCAGTATTCAGCATTACCAACATACGTGTATGTGCCTATCCACATCCGGATGCCAACCAAGTCCACTTGGTAGTCTTGACCTCAGAACACAAAACACCAGTTATGTTAGATCAAGGACTTCAACAAGTGCACATAAAGTACCCTCCAAAAATTCAAAGGGCAGATCTAGAAGACTTGAATTCACTAAGGAAGAAATGAAACAGTAGCTGTGACATGTTGAGGCAGAGCATTTTTAATGTATACACAGCTTAGCCAACAAGGCTAAGGTGGTCCCTGTCCTTGAGAATCCTTGGAATCTAAGGAGAAGATGATGACAAAGAACATGATCAATAATGTTAGGAAACAAAAATATATGTAATGAGGACTAGTACACACACCCAAAAAGTTCTCCTGCATGAACCCAAACAAATTCTAACATGAGAATAAGGCATGAAATGCAATTTGATCATGTGTTTCTAGACACTATATCCAGGGGAAAATTCATAAATTTGTACACCTAAACATATAACAATAGAAAGATTAGCGGAGTCAGACAAATCTGCAATGTCCTCCATAGAAATAGAAGACACTGTAATGGCAGGTCTGTTAAATAGATTAGTGATTGAATATCTTCCTTGTGCATAACTGTAGCAATCATTCCTTTTCCTCACATGAGTCTAAATTATTTCAATTTAATTCAACTTTCTGTGAGAAAATAAGAATTTTTAAAAGATATGAGTTTAAAAAATTAATTTTCAGTATCAGAGTCTGCTTTGTAATAACTCAAAAAGTCTTGAGAGTATGATTACATGTCAACTTTTTAATATGTGCTTGTTGCTTCCTTTTTTGGTCTGGCTGAGTGCGAAATCCAATGACAGAATTTCACTCCTCCTCATACATCATGTATGAGAGATGAAAAGAAAACAAGCCTGAGCTTGAGCCATTTGCTGCACATGATCAATTCTCATGCAAAATGGATTGGAGAGAAAGGCAATAGAATGTTTTCCAATGTGCTTCTAGAATCTTCTAGAAATTGCTCTTCTGTTTCTTTAGCAGAGGCTAGCTACTAAATCCATGTGCAGTTTAATGTTTGATGCAGCACTTGCCACCAACATCATTTTTTATTTAAAAAAAAAAAAAAAAAGCAAGAGGCAGGCACTGTTTTGACCACTTATATGCAGTCTTGGTTTCCTTCTCTAGTCCATATATATTAAAATAATGTTTCTCGGTTGTGTCGGTAAGTGCTCATTATCTTTATTAGCAAAGAACTTCAGAAGTGGAACCCTGGAACCACCTCCCGGTCTGCTCTCTGTCCACGTCGTCCATCACGCTACCCACCCCACGCTGGTCGCCGCCATGGGAGTGCAGGTGGAGACCATCTCCAGAGGAGACAGGCGCACCTTCCCGAAGCATGGCCAGAGCTGCGTGGTGCACTACATGGGGATGCTTGAAGATGGCAAGAAGTTTGATTCCTCCCTGACAGAAACAAGCCCTTCAAGGTTATGCTCAGCAAGCAGGAGGTGATCTGAGGCAAGGAAGAAGGGGTAGCCCGGATGAGTGTGGTCAGACAGCCAAACTGACTTTTTCCCCAGACTATGCCTATGGTACCACTGGGCACCCAAGAATCATCCCACCACATGCCACTCTTGTCTTCAACGTGGAACTTCTAAAACTGGAATGACAGGAGTGGCCTCCTCCCTTAGCTCCCTGTTCTTGGATCTGCTATGGAAGGGATCCTGTCTACAGATGTATGCTCATGAATCCATATGGAGCTTTTCCTGAATCTGTGTGAACATCTAGCCCAACTGAATGTGTTCTGACACTCAGAAGTGTTCTGACACTTCAGAAATGGAAGTGTCAGCTTGGCTTCTGACACTTCCATTTCCTCTACCCTTTCTCCTTGTATGTGTGTTTATCTATATGCCATAAATCTCAAGTTACTCATTTTGGTTTTGGTTGAAGATTCAGTTTTACTCTTTTGACCTAGTTTCCAATTAAGAATATTGTCAAGTATTAACAGCACAAGTGATGAGTTAACTTTAGAATAGTTATTGGTGTTGGGGTAAGGTTTGCAAGAATATTTTATTTTAATCTTTTGATGAAATTTTTATCTATTATATATTAAACATTCTTGCTGCTGCAGCAAATTTGTGACCCTGTTGGGGGCTGAATTATTCTCCATTATGAGAGATGTCCTTGGGTTAAGTTGAAAGCCCTACCCAAAACAGAAGTGCGGAGGGGGAGAGCTTAGCCTCTGCCAGCCCCAGCCACCTCCCCTGAAACTTTTGCCTTTTGAAAACAGGTCTTTTTCACTGCTATGCTGAACACTACCGGTATCTGTCCCTTGGCCAACAGGGACCTCTGATGCCTTCATTATGACTTGTCTCCCTCCCTAGCCTGTGCTTTTTCTAAAGGATTTTCAGGACTTTTCATAACTATCCAAGTTTCACTTCCTAAATTTTAAGAACTTTAATTGAAAGTTTAAATTGAAGGTGCTGTTTGTAGACTTAGTCACCCAATGAAAGCCTTGCCATCATGACAAATCCTTGTGTGCTCTCTTAAGGTAATGATGCTGGTCATCGCAGCTTCAGCATCCCTTGTTTTCTGTTTTGTTTTTGTGAGAGTTTTTGTTTTGTTTTTTAATGCTTGGCTTTACTCTGCTGATCTCAGAGTCCCCCGGCTTTTCTTCCCTCAGTCCCTTCTCACCCTTTGCTGTCCTGTGTAGTGATTTGGTGAGAGACACTGTTGCTTTGTTGCCCATTCCACACACCCTCAGCACCACCTCTTCCCCATACCACATATGAGTTTCAAGTTTTATTATTGCAATAAAAGTGCTTTACGCTGGCTTTTCTCAAAAAAAAGAACTTCATCAACTCCAAATTGTATAGGTGTTTCGATTAGCAATGGCACCCTGAAATTTTAACAGATAGAAAGTTCTTCCTTGCACTCCTAACAGAAAGATGCCTGTGTCTATGAAGGGCTCAACGTCACATATCAGAAAGTATGTTCAGTCTCAAGAGATTTGTTTCATGTGAGTCTCTGGATAGCAAGATGGGAGCTGGGAGCTGGGATGGGGGATGGCATATGTACTTGCTTGCAAACAGGTACTGGTATCTATCACTAATGTATGGATATGCACCTATCTGTATTCCCCTGAAGTGAGTCCCTATAATGAAGGCATCTCCCTCTAGAGAGAAGCATATTTAATTAGAATGCATTTATGTGCAGAGTGGCTCAACAGGATAGCCTCAAGAGATGTACATCTTGTTATGGGAAAGCCCAAGAGGTACTGCCACCAATCTTCCTCTGGCACAGTGGGCCCAGAGCAAACAGTGACACACAGGACGTTCTGCCCACAGTACAGACACTGAGCCAGAGGCACTGTTTCTGCCGATTTTTCAAGAATAATCCTTAAGGCCCAAGAGTCCTACCTTTCGCTTCAGTAAGTAAACTTGCTTGTGTTCAGAACTGGAAGCCCAGAACCTATCCTTGGTGCCACTGCAGCACAACTTGACAAGAAGGAACTCTCTGTATTTCTAAAAAGAAAGTACTCAAATTCTTGAAAGAAAAATATATCTTTGCTCTATAACCAAAAGTTACTCCTGGTAATGCCTCAGTAAGGCCTGATATTTTATTAGCCCTTCTAGAAAATAGCTTCAAATTGAAGCATTTATATAGTAGCATTTTACATAAAAGGAAAAACATAATCACTTGAAAAGGATGGAATTTTACATATTTAAAAAATATAGCTTAATATGTTTTATATTATTAAAATGCTAAATAATGGATTTTTCAGGTATCTTATTTGTACACAGTTTTTAGTTAACAAAAATATAAAATTTTATGGCCCTCAGAGTGTGGCTAAGAAGGCACTATCATTCACATACAACCAGCAAGTTTGATCATCCTCTGCTGAGTTAAACAAACCATGAAATAAGTATAGAGTACAGAGACAAATAAGAATATTTAACATGAATTGAGGTTGTTAAACTAAAATGAGTCTGAAACTACCATTTATACAGGCATCCATCATCCTAACTGCTCTGGTCATTTTATTAGCTGGCTAAAATGTTCTAATCAAAATATATCTAATCATGGCTAATACTCATTTAAAAGGGACCACATGGCCATATGAGCAGTAAAGGCCCAAGTCTTTGGGCTACCTCCTTGTTAGCACTTCATCGGGAAACCTGAAAGAAGTATATTTTAGCTCTGCTTTGCAGATTTCAGTCCCTGGTCCCTTGGCCCTGTCCTTTGGGCCTGTGGCAGTACAGTATATTACAGCAGGAGTGTGTTCACCTCACAGCAAATAGGAAGCAGAGAGAGAAGAGAAAGAGAACGAGATGAAGGGTCCAGTTACAATGTCCTAACCAAGCACTCGCCCTAGTGACCTAACTTCCTCCCACCAAGCTCCAAAGGTTCCACTAGCTCCTGATAGTGCCATAGCTTGGAGAACAAACGCAATACATGAACTTCTGAGAGATATTTAAGACTTAAACTGTTGTAGCTCCTAAGAGCCCTAGATGATGGACCATTTGAATTAAAACATTTCAAATCCAAGAAAATATGCCAGAGTACTACAGTTTCCTGAAGTTTACTATTACATGGGCCTATCTTGTTGGCCATTAGCAGTTCCCCCAAGGCTTTAGAAAACAGCTTTACTAAAGGGGCTTACCAAAGAGACCACAGATTAGGTAGCAAAACTGAACCAGAAAAAAAGAAATGAAATGAAAAAAGAAAAGAAAAACTTTGCAGGTCTTAGCAAAAAAAAAAGACAAAGAACACAGGCTAAAATAATGACTAGGCAGCTCAGAAGAAAAAGGACAAAAAGCAGTAAATGACATCCCTGGGTTCATTATACCTCTTGAGCTGCTGGGAATAAAATTAATTTTTAAATGCTTTGAGGTGATCAAGAAGCAGGCATCACTCTAAATGTAAATAAGTCCTGTTTCATTTCCTGGGAGCCAACTCAGATTGGGGCAGTCACCAGCTACTTAGACTGCTGATAAGTTTAAGATTTATAGTCTAGTTTATGATTAACCCTATCTTCTTGGGAAGCCCAAGCTTAGCAAACTCATTTGTGAATATAAGCACACCCAGATACCTCTTTCTCCACAAATTCAATGGGGAAATGCATTTTTATCTCAGAAGGCTGTGGTACTTACTGCCTGAAAGCCTTGTTGTGTTTTTGGTAAATTGCTGACCACATGCTTGGCTAAAGGTCAGTTATTTCCTTCAACCAGCAAATCTGCGAGGTAGTTTGAAAGAACATGCTAGCTGTTGAATTTGGGGTCCTTTTTCTGATAACATGAGTTCTGTCCCTTCAACTTACAGGTTCTGGAAAGAGCCTGATGAATTATTTATTTCCCATTCGTGCTCTCTCCCTGTGTAAGCTCTATTCATTCCTCTATCTGATCGTAATAAGCCAGGTCACCCCTGAACTGATACAAGCTCACACCTGCTTGGTGCTGCCTGCTTCGTGGGTCTGGATGGCCTACTTTATACTGTTTGTACTTTACTGAAGTCGCTGTGCTGGTGTAAGATTGTATAACTGCCTTACCCCGGGAATCCTCATAAAAATGAGAGGGTTGGCTCATAAAACCATCCCACTGTGCAAAACTGCAAATAGCTTCCTTAGAGGCAGGACAAATCCAAGGCCACCAAAGTGCATTCCCTGGGTGCTTGAGAACAGGACTGCCCCCTGCAGCTTGTGACTCCAGGTCCCCTGGGATGCTGCCTGTCCTGGGAATAGCGATGCCAATTGTTCTTGCTGTGTTGTGCAACTCAACACCACTTCCTCACCCCTGCTTCCCTCCTGTTTCCGCTTTGCTACTGTTTGCAGACACAGGAAAGGCCAGAGGGCGCAGATGAGGACAAGGCTCCTGCTGAGCACAGTCATGTTGATAGGCGGGGTGACAACCTCAGTGCTGTCACTGTGTTTTCATGGAGGATTAAATAAATAAACAGGCTCTGCACAGCTGCTGTTTTTGCTATCTGCTTTCAAGAGTCAGAGTGTTGTTCAAGAACAACTAACTGGCCCTGCTTACACTGGGCTGAAGTGAATTCAAGGATTAGTTACATGGTTTGTATGGTCTGGGATACTTCCACAAGCAACACACCAAACACATTGTTCATCTTCTTGACTCAATCACAAATAGCAACCAACACCTCAGTTTGGAGCAGGTTACCTCCCAGACTATTTTCTGGAGAAGCAATAAGAGAATAGATGGCCCCATGGCAACCTTACCAAGCATAGGAAAAAGATACCTGAGGAGTCCTAGCTTGGAAAGCCACCTTTCCAGTTATAGGAAGTGCAGATTTGACCTGCAAAGTAATTACAACATACATTGCACATTTCCTAATGCAAACAGAGCTAGGGAGGTCATGTGACAGGTAGGTACTCCAGAACCACGACCTGGAAGTGGTGTCCCCATTAACATTGTTTGGAACTTGCCAGAAGGGCAAATTCTCAGACTCTTGAAATAGATGCTCCGGAGTGTGGACTGAAAATGCATGTTTAAAAATGTCTCCCAGAAAATTTCAATGCACCTAAAATTTGAGAGTCACTCCTAGAGAAAATAAGCAGGCAGCAATTCTAGAGTCTCTTCTTAGACTGCTGTAAACAACCCTACTCTTCTCCAGATACAAATGGCTAACTTCTATTCTCTCCTTTTTATACCACACTCATTCTTACCTCCTGTTTCTGGTCTTTTCTCCATGTGGAATCATTAGTCCTAGGTTACAGCCCTTGCTCACTCACAAAAACAATCAAACTTAGAGAAAGAACAATGAGATCAGAAGAAATGACTACTTTCTATTCTAGTAATTATCACCAAATAGCATCAAATGGAATATGTTGACCAGAAAAGTTTGGTTCCTAGTGCCACCAAAAATAAAGCCAAAAACAAAAAATGAGTAAATATATATCTAAATGAACACCAATATTCCATTTTGAAATTCAGCTCTGACAAAAATGAAAAATAAAAAAGATTGTGTATTCTTTGTCCCTCCTGCTATTTCAAATGACTAATGACAACAGAAAGTAAATATCATCTGTCACTGCCCACAAGCAGGAAGCTTGAAAGTGATCAATTCATTTTCCAAAGGTCTCAACTTAGATTGAAAAGATGTACAGTCTCTTTTTTCACACATCTTTCAAGGATAAAAAGTTTTGTCCAACAGTAGGGATAATTCACTGGATCATTCTGGCCTTCTGAGGAGTTACTTAGTATCTTTAGTAGGTACAACCATAATTAAGAGGCCATGTTACCAAGTCAGTCATAAGAATCTCTGTGTGGCTTCATTAATTCATTGTCATTTGCTGAGACCACAAAGGCAGCAAGATAGAAGTTCATGGCAATGCAGACACTGGTCGGAAACGGGTGTATTATGATGCCTGCCGTACTTATTAGTGTGTGATTCTGCTTTTTAGAACCTCAGTTTCCTGCCTGGAAAATGGGATGAGGGGTCAATGCACATACTGACATCTTGAGATAATTCCTACCACCCACTGAGCACTCTTCTGTGATAAAATTACTGCCTTGGCAACTTTACAAAGAACTTGTACTTAGTCTGTCCCATTGTACCCTGACAACATCAGGGTGAGTCAGGTTAGGCAAATATTACTGTTACTCCTCCTGCAGATTAAAATAAAAACTGAAGCCTGTTGATAAATTGACATGCATTTTATCCCTTAGCATGGGGGTAAGCCAACACTCAAATCCAGGGTTCCTTATGAAATACATATTCTTTACTGTACCACTGTCTACATTTGCTTTCATCTAACATTCTTTTAACACTAAAAAATTGTTGTTTTAATTGATTATAAGGGCAGTCACCTGAAATATTAATATGTTAATGTTGGTGGAGCAGACATTGTATTTTCTCAACTTGAAAAATAGGAAAATAACTTGGGAAACAAAGGGAACACAACAGGTTAACAGAAGGGAAGCAACTAAAACTAAGTTTATCTTAAACTAGTGATCTTTCCATGAAGCCATCCAACACTTCAGAAAGAACTGAACTTTTCTTGAACTGACAAGTTACAATTAACTACCCCTGCTGGGAACACTTTCAAAAATTCAGTGTTTTCAATCAACAAAAGTCCTTCCCGCAAGTCACTATAGAGCAGCTAACCTCACAGAAGCATTTAAAGGATGAGGACAATCTCTAAATGAAGGAAAGGAAAGATTAGCTATCTAATAAAAACTCAGCCTCCCCCTCAAGATTGTGCTCATTTCTGTCTCTTGCTTTGCAGCCCTGGGGTTGAGACAGAAGACTGGAGAGGCTTCCAGAGCAGGAATGGGTCCTATACCCACTCCATGGAGCCCCAAGGCTGGAGCAGCAGGACAGCAGAGCCCTGGAAAAGCACCCAGACCAGGAGTGTCCTGAAAGCCACTTCCAGAGAGGAGGGACAACTGCTCAGCCAGAGGACCCACCATACTCTCCAGGAGCACTCAAGGTTCTGTGACTAGCAAATGGAAGGGCATAGAAATCACCAGGAAACCTCTCATAAGAGGTATCTCCAATTTGTGCAATTATATAAATGTATTATGCCGCTCTCCTCAGATTTAGCACGCTGTAGGACAACAGGTACAAACATGGCTTGATAATGCTCACTTGAACTATTTGTGTTGGAGAAAAGAGGGGTTGAGGAAGGAATGTATTCAATTTAAATATTTCATAGTTTAGAATCTCTTAAATGTGTTCCATTTTCCGAATCTTAGCCCAAATTAGAATGTCCCCTTCTGTATTATCAGCTCATTTAAAATAAATACTTCATAGACTGATTTTCTGTGCAAAAAGCAAGATCAGAAAAGGCAAGTGGTTGATGTGACAGTACTGAGAGAGGAGGAGACACACTACTGAAGGAAAAATGCTTGGGTGAGAGGGTAGGTAGTGCACAGCAGGTTGTAATCAGATCTGCTAGCTCCTGGCTACAGTGAAGATCAATAACTGATTCCTTACTTGTGCTGTCATAGTTCAGGTAAGCGCCCCCTAAAGGCCCATGCAGTAAAGGTCTGTGGTCTCTAGCCCCTAGAGGCCCTGGGAGATGGGACCTTTAGGTAACAGAGCTAAATGGTGGTTCACTGCAGGTGCCCTAAATGGGAGACTAGAGTCCAGATCCCACTTTTCTCTTTTTCCCTCTCCTGGTCATCCTCAGGTGAGGGTTTTGCTCCATCCCATGCTGGCATCCTGATATTCTGCCTACCCACAGGCCTAAAAGAATGGCGTCAACCAGCTATGGCTGAAATCTCTGAAATCATGAGAAAAAATAAATTTTCTTTTTCATACATTGTTTATCTCAGGTGTTTTACCACAGGAATAGAAAGCTAACCTGCTCTTTTACTTCTGAAGGGATTTTGATAAGTTGTAAAATTGAAAGCAGTAGAGGCAATAATAACAGTCTTTGCAATGATTTTGTAATGGCAGTTAGGGGCTTTCTAACAATACTTGGCATGACTGAGCCTCATATTTCTTTGTTCACCAAAAGTATCATAGCTACATAAAGCTGATGTTTAAGCAATGACTGGATCAGAGTCCTGGGGAAGGAAGGCTCTCTGCGGCAGCAGAGGGAAAGTTAAGCTGGGATTCTGGGACTACTCCAAAGATATCTTTCCAGGGTAGATGGTCTATAGTAAAAGGGTGGGAATGAATGTTGGATTAGGACAATATAGACAGTGGATGGTAAAGAGCACCAGGCAGTACCTTTTTGTTTACAATCACCATCTCTGTGTCAGCAAACATCCCTGCTAAGTGAGTTTTGTTTGATTGTGTTTTGTTTTGTTCTGTTTTGTTTTAATACCCAATCTCTAAGTGAGGAAATAAGTTCAGAAAGATAAGGGATTTGCTACAGATCATGAAGCAACTGGAGAATAGAACTAGGACTTGACCCTAGTCCTAAGTTATGTGCTTTTTGGGATATTTGATAAAGACTGTTGGGTGGAAAGAAACCAATATCCATCTATATGAAATCATCTTGAAAGCAGATACTCATTAATATTCTGAAAGGAAACTAATGTCTACTCTGGAAGAGTTTTCTGCTTTGTCAGTGGGCAGAGGAGGGACTGTCACCCTGTTACTGGCAGCGAGACAGAGGAAAACCCAGAACCATAGAGATGCACAGGAAGAGTCCTAACCTAAGAGTCAGGGCCAGAATTTGGGGCTACTGAATCTGTTGACTATGACTAAGAAAACAGAAAAAATGAACTAAACTAAAAGAAGAAATTGGAAGGAGTCCATTATCACCAGAGCTCAGAAGGAAAGAGTAAGCAACGAGGGTAGGCAGGGAGTCAGGGATATCTCTGAGATTGTGTCATACTAACCATGTTATCCTGAAGGTGCAGAGAATTCTTGGGAAAACTTAAAGCAGGAAGAGTTTTTAGAAAAGAAGTGTCCAAAGGTTTCCAGTACACAGGAATAGGAAATGTCATTGTATTAGACTTTTACTAGAGGAACAGATATAATACAAGGAACAGATATAACACAAGATATACAAATACACAAGAAATTACGAGATTGTTTTAGGACCGTCAGTGACAGAGTTGGATGAGGAAGCATGCAGAGGACACTTGCACACCCAAGACTGAAGGATTCAGTCCCATGGTCTGAAACTCGCTGCAGTGTTCTGTGTAAGTCTCTATCAGTCGGCCGATGGATCTGCAACAGAAGGGCTGGAAGGCTGATGAGTCTGTGACAGAAGGCTGGTGAGCCTGCGATGGAACGCTGAAAGATCCAAGCCACAGGCCAAAGAGTCTGTGCTGGGAGCCAGGAGTTGAGGTCCACACTGACTGAGAAATCTGAAGTTTCTCCAAGGAAGTGAAACACCAAATCCTTCCTCAACCCCTTTATGTACCCTTTTTGTGCTGAGTCATGCAGGGCTGGCCCTCCCCGCCTTAGGGCATGCCCCTCAATGCCCTAGGGTGGGCCTTTCTCCATGGGGAGGGGGCCCCCCTGGCTCAGGGCATGGAACCTCCCAAGAGATCCAGCCAAGTTGACACAATGTATCAACCACTATAGTCATCAAGGAAACAGAACTGCTAATTACCCTAATCTGATCCTTGTAGGCTATACAGTACCTCAGTGTATCAAATTGTCCTGTTATATCTTATACATATGTACCAATATTATGTGTCCATTAAAAATAAGGATCTTTTTAAACACTGGAAAATTACACGATTGTATCTCCATTATAAAGTATGCCCTCTGCCTCAAGCATAAGAAGGGTTCTAATGTGTTGGACACAAAGGTTGGCCCCATCTCCCACCTCCTACATGCTTACTGATTTTATTCCATTCTTCTGCTGACTAATCTGCATTTGCCTGACCCTCATCTCATCTCCCACCTCTTCTCCCCAGCTCTCCACCTTAGCTGGCCTTCATTTCAGTCTGGCTTTTGTGTGGGTCCAGGATGTGGAGGCACTGGCACAGGAAGAATAGAGATCTTAAGGTAGTTCTTCCTGCCACCCATAGTTCTGTGTCACTAGACACAGTTCTGTCTACTGCTGTTGGTCAGGGCACTAACTCACTGTTTCAGTAGCACTTTTCTCTTTCTGTGCCCACCAAACCCAAGGATGACTCCAGTTTCCCATAAGTACTAGTCTTCCGGAAATATCACCATTTTTTAAAATTAGCTCATAACCTTCCTTATCTTGTCATTTGTTCCTTCATTTAATTCTTTGACATTGAAAGTACCCTCTGATTCTTGTAGACTATTTCTTCCCCAGCTGCAAAGAATAGTATTGATTACTCTAAGCCAGTGAAAGCGTTCTTCTTCTTCTCCTCCTCCTCCTCCTCCTGCTCCTCCTCTTCCTCTTCTTCCTCTTCCTCTTCCTCTTCCTCCTCCTCCTCTTCCTTCTTCTTCTTCTTCTTCATTTAGTAGAGGGTCTACAGGGTCTCACTACACAGATCGGACTTGTAGTGATCCTTCCTGTTTTTAGCTTCCCAAGTGCTGGGATTACAGGGGTATACCACAATATCAAATCTCCAGGGGACATTCTTCCACCATGGCTTTTGACTCAAGGAATGACAAGAGACTTAATATGGGCTTGCCTGACTGAAGAGAGTGATACCTGTTGTGTGGATAAAGGAGCTCACTCTATGACTCTGTCTCAATCTCAGTCTCTCTCTCTTATTCTCTCTCTCTCTCTCTCTCTCTCTCTCTCTGTCTGTCTCCATTTCTGTCTTCTAAACACATCATGCCCATTATCATAAAATGCTGGACAGTACCACAGTAAAGCTGAGCCTGAGGAGGGCAGAGTGAAGGACTCAACAAATCTGGGTTCTTCGTATTCTCCTTCAGTTTCTCAGCTACCTGGAGCCAACTCTACCATTGAACTCCCAGTTATTTCACATTATAGGATTCCTATGGTCTGAGGAAGCAAAGGCCAAATGTTTTTAATCACTTATGCCTCAAAGCATTTCCCAACATAGAAAAGGAAAAACTAAAAGTGAAATAGACATTGTGTGTCTCAAACTCATAAAAAGAGAAAAACAAAAGGAAAAGAGAAGTAAAAGGCTGCATTAAGGCCATTGCCCCTGACTGTGAAGGAAAAGAGGAGGAGCCCTACACACAGCAGAAGTATCACTCATTCAGCAAATGTCACGACAGACCACTCCACCCTTGGCCAGACAGAGCCTAACCATAGGCAAAAGTCATCCCATCACGTGTTCCATATTCTCTGACAATGATACTGAGGTTGTTCTAGAGATCAGATGTGGATATCTTATAAATAACATAAGTAATCATTTTTCTATCAGTTTTATGATTTTCCAGTCATTCTAAAACACTCCTTCAGATTTGTCAGCTATGTTATTGACAGAAGTTGGTGGCATATGGTTTCCTCTCAGTTCTAATTAATGCCAGCTCTAAATAATGACAATGTACTTCATGAACAGACATTACTCACCACACACATGCTGTAATTTTCTGAAATTATAGTCAAATTCACATTTTAGGGTTTTAGGTGAATTTGTTTCAATGAAACCTGTACTTCATACTCACTCCTTTGAATCTCTGCTACAATAAAGAATTCTATTATGAAACCAATAATCACAGTCTTGATATATTTGTCCAGATTTATAAATTTCTGGTTTTACATACAAAATTGTATTAAAATAGAAGTTTATAAACACAGTCTCTTAAAATTATATTATTCAGTGAACAGATATTCATTATCTATGTGATATTTTTAAGATACTTTTCCAAGGTCACTAAGGTCAAAAAGTCATCAAATACTGTCAACAGTTCAATTGAAAGGGTACAGAAAATGTTTAAAAAACATAAGTGATGCAAGCAGGCACAGGGGCTGGGGGTTCAATCCCAGGCCTTCAATGCCAACCCCCACCCCCAGACACACTGAAATGGCAGTTGAGACTGAGCATGTTGGCTCTCGCCTGTAATCCCAGCACTGGAAAGCTGTAAACAGGCAGATCACTATGAGTCCAATCTAATAGCAAGACCCTAAATAACCTGCAGACCCTTCTCTAAAATATAAAACAAAAAAACAGACATAAGTGAAAAAGTGCACTAAAAATGTTACAAGACACAAGATGCCAAGAAGATGACTCGGTATAAGCAGAGGCCAGCCCTCAGGGTAATTAAATGTGACCTACACTATGGATAGGCTTGCCCAACTCTTTCCCAAACACCTTCTAGAACATGAGTGTAAATATAATTTCATTTATCCAACTTTCATGCAGCTGCAGGCTCTGTGTGAGGCCTTGGTGCTGCCTGAGGACGCTCCCAACAGGAGAAGCCACCCTGAGGCTGAGCCATGTGTTCTAGAAGAACCTGAGTCAAAATTCTGGTGTCTGTACCCCAAGACAGACACTGAGTCAGAAGCTTTCTGTACATTCTCCATCTCTGGAGAATTTGAGTTATAGCAGTGTGACACCCATAGTTGGCCTCCTAACCTCTAAGGAATTCTGTAAGCTATTTAATACCAATAAATCTTTTTTCCGCTTACACTAGAAAAGAGCATCCAAGAACTCTGAAATGTAAATTCAAGAGAGACTTGTGAAGAGAAAGAATTTAAGCTGAGCATTTGAAAGCTTGGGTAGAATCTCAAAATTGAAAAAAGAGAGAAAAAGAAATTCTAGGTGACAAAAGTAAAAGCAAAGCAAAACCAAACCAAAAGGAAACAGCAGGGGAGAAAATGGTGGAAAATAAAGTAGTCAGGGCCCAGGGAGATAGCTCAGTAGAATAAGCACTTGCCTGGCAAGCTCAGGGTCCTGAGTTCAATCCCTGGTATTGAAAAAAAAAAAAAAAAAGATATAATGTATAGGAGCTAGGGAGATAGTTTAGGGGATGGAGAGATAGTTCAGTAGAATAAGTGCTTGCCTGGCAAGCTCAAGGGCCTGAATTCAATCCCTAGTTCCACAAAAAAAAAAAAAAAAAAAAGTTTAAAGAATTAAAATAAAATTAAAAACAGTCAATGGAAGCAGAGTAAAGGGTTCAAACTGAAGTAGCATTAACACAGAGACAGAAGACAAGCTCAGACTGGGTGCTGAATCCTTCTTAAACCAAAACCAGGGTTGCAGTTGGTTCCCATCCATATCCACCACTAAAAGGATGAAAGATGAGGTGGCCTGTGGTACTGACATTGAACTAGAGAACAAAATCCATCAAAGACATTAAAAGAAAAAATAGATGGTAAAGTAAAACAGATGAATAAGAGAAGTGAATCCTACTTGAATCCTAGTTCTAACCCAGAGGTATTGTTCAGGCAAAACTTGTACTGGGAAAGGAGTGAACCCAGAATGTTGAAGGCAGTGAACAGCTCTATTTCCACCAGTGAACCTGCCTAGGATCACTTTCCAAAGAAGTCAGGCCTGGAAGACTCAGGTAGGGGGTGTTGAATGGAGCTGCAAGCAGACATACAGAGGCAAAATGGCTTGATTGGGGACTGGTTCTCACAACACGCAATATAATGATTCACTATGCATCACAATGACCAGTCATTTCTGGGAAACAGAAGTAACAGGAACTGAAGGACTCTGAAGGGTTTCTGGCCAACTAACAGAAACTGAAGTATTCTGGGGGTGGGGAGCATCTTCTGCTATGGATCACAACATAATGATGCCAAATGTGACTCCCAATACTCGGGGAGACTGATGCAGAAGGATCAGGAGTGCAAGCCCAGCCTGGGCAATTCAGTGAGACTCTGTCTCAAAAATAAACAAAACAACAAAAAATGGGTTTAGAGATACAGTCCACTGTGAAAGCCCTGGGTTCAATCCCCAGTATTGGAGGAAAAAAGGTGATCTCACAGCAGGTTTCCCTAAGCCCCCAGCTTCCCCATTTGCTTGTTAAGCACCTTAAGTGAGTTGCTTACACTACTTCTGTCTCAGTTTCCTCATTTACAACAAGAAGATAACTTCGTCTGCCTCAAAAGTTACTGTAGAGCCTTGTCGCGCACAGCCTCGCCAGCAAGGAAGATGCAACAACCAGTTCTTCTCTCTGCAATTTATTCAGCCCCTTAACAAACTGGATTTTTCTTTCTTTTCTTTCTTTCTTTCTTTCTTTCTTTCTTTCTTTCTTTCTTTCTTTCTTTCTTTCTTTCTTTCTTTCTTCCTTTCTTTCTTTCTTTCTTTCTTCCCCCCTTTCTTTCTTCCCTTTGTTCTTTCTACTCTTTGTTTGGAAGCCCGCTCATAGCTAAATACCTGTGGGCCTCCAATCGCGGGTAGCCATGTGTGCACTACCGATAGGTCCAGGTACGCGGAAGCAATGCCATAGTCTTAGCCTCAGCCAAATAAGAAGCTCTTTGCTACAGAGAGCACTCACCCCCGGGGGGGGGGGGGTGGAAGGCGGAAGCCAGCACTATCTTTAAGGTGCGGCTGTGTGCAGCTCTCCACAGAGCCTCAGTGTGTTACCATATCTAGGAGTCAGGGGCTAGCATGCAATAAGCATTAATATTATGTTATTATTATTGTGTATTATTAATAATACACAAATTCATCCAATTCACTAATATAAAGAGTGTATTATTACTCAGTCTGGATTGAGAGACAACTTAATCATGTTTGCTCCTTAAACTTTGAAAATGCATGCTTGTATTCCCAGCTCTGAAGAGGCTGACAGGAAGATTGCTGTGAGTCTGAGGCCAGCCTGGGCTATATAAATGAGTTCAAGGTCAGCCTGAACTGCACAGTTGTCTCAAATTTAAAAAAAATCAAGTTCAGGTTAATATGCACAAAATTGTGTGATAATATTTTTTTTGCAGAACTGGCGATTGAACTCAGGCCCTTATGCTTGCCAGGCAAGCGCTTATTCTATAGAGCTATCTCCCTGGCCCTGTGTGATAAATTTTAATACTGGAAAAAAAATAATTAAAGGTGAAAAAATCATGAAGGAAAACCAAAATAAAGAAAGAATGGCATATATTCTTTATGGGAGAAAAAAAGATCAAAATACTTTAATAATCATTTGACAATGCAGCCTAGATATTCAGAGATTTGACACACATCTCTCAGAAAGGGATGAATGAAGCTGTCACGCATTAGCCTACAAAGAAGACCCAAATCACATGACTACCACATGGGAAATGTTACATAAATATAAAACACGATACCCAACACACAAAACTATAATATTTTCAAGCACACATGTAATACGTAGAAAAACTGACAAGGCACAGACCATGTAGTAATCCTCAACAAATTATAGGAAAAACAGCATTCTGCAGACTATGTTTATTGATCAAACTGAAGTAGATGTGGAAGTTATCAACAAAAATTTGTCTTAAAGTATGTCTACAGGTAAAAACATATGCCATCATATATATATATATATATATATATATATATATGTATATATATATGTATATGTATATATAATCTTAATTAAAGAAAACATTGTAAGCAATTTTAAATACTTAAAAAGGAACAATAGTAAAAATGCTTCATGTTAATATGCACAGGATAAACCCAATATAGTATGCAAAACAAAATTGATGAGTCCAAACACATTCTTAAAAAAAAACAAGAGATCAGAACAATTCACTATTTCCAGAGCTTCTTTGTGCTGAAGCTTTTCTCAGTGATTCTAATTCAGGGCAGTAAGATTTAAGGAAGCACCCACGTCCCTAATTTCTGGCTATCAAAAACCTCGGTTGGTATTCTTCTAGGGCCTGGCAGAACCACATTCCTGGGAGTATTCATTTTCCATCATGCATTAAGGCTCAGAGGTGCAACTGATTTTGGCACCCGACTCCCAGAGGCCACAGAGCACCAGCTGGTATCTTCGGGACCAGCTCAGCAGCTTTCAATCTGCCAGGCTTCTTGGGATTCCACACATAGGGATCAGAGCCAGGCACCATCACAAAATCATCTGCCTCCTTGTTCGCTAGAAAGTTCCAGGCTAGCAAGACTTACCATGCCTGTACTCTCCCAGCCCTAACTCTTTTTATTACTCTTTTCTCATTTATTTCATCCACTCTTTTCCAAATGTTGATTTGGAAATATTGATAATCAGCATGATAAATCACCCAGGTCTCGTGTGTGAAATGCCCCCCACTTTCTTTCAAAAATTAAAAAGAAAAAAATATAAAATATGAAATTGGACTAATGGCTCTGCAGATTATACATATATCACCTTCCTGTCACAGCCGAAAGGAAGAGGTTTACTTGAGCTTGTATTTCATAGAGTTCAGCTGATGGCTTGCTGGTCCAAGGCATCATGGTGGAAGGCCGTAGTGGGAAAGAGTACCTCAACCTATGGCATCCAAGAGCAAAGAGAAAGGAAGAGCCAGGAACACCCATGCTGGGGAGAAAGATGGAAGGGAAGAGGGGAGGAATTAATATGTACCAACTTTTCACAAAGCATGAAAGCATGACCTAATTACCTACAAACATGAGCTAATTAAATGGTAAAAAAAAAAAAAAAAAAAAAAGAACAGCAACAAAAAAGTATGTACCCTTCCAGGTCAAATACCTCATCTCTTCCAACCAGCCTCATCTCTAAACATGAGTCTGTGGGAACCATTTTAGAACTAACTCATAGCATTCCACAGTTGTGGCTAGAGAACAAAGGGAAACCTCAATTATTATTATTAACACCTAAAGGCTGAGCATTTGTCTGCAGTGCAGTACATGGGTGGTAGAACAGAACAATGACAAACTTGTAGAAGTCTAGATATGAAGCCCTGGGGCTGGGGGACATGTGCCAAGCTCCAAAGTCTATGTGAACCCAGCTCCTCATTGTAAGACAGGGGATCGAGGAGGTCCGAGCCCAGAAATCATGGGACAAACTTGTGTCCGCAATCTGAGAGCATGCACTTCCACCTCTGGTGGCCCCAGGGCCATCCCTGCTCACACATGATAACAGTGATAAATGAACAACTTAATTCATAAGTGCTGCCCAGTCTAGAACTTTCACAGTTAGATTTCTCAGCATAAATGAGTATGCCCCACACTCCTGGTCTCTGGAGAGCTGCCCTGCGGCACCTGCTGGTGGTGGGCGCAGCACCCGATGGAGCCCTGGGCACTGCAGCCACAAGTCCAGTCTCAGCCTGGCCCCAGGCCCTTTTACAAGAAGATCAGATGTACTTAAAGGGTAGTAACCAGCATGGCCTTCTCTCCCTGTCCCAAACCCTAGCCTTTTCTTGTACCATGTTTCCAAGGAGACCAAAGCACCTCAAACATGACCTGGCTTTCATCACCCCAAGTACTTGAACCTAGCTGAATACCAGAACATCTCTGTCACCTCTAGATGAGCCTCTGAGGGAGGAGAAGCTTGATCCCTTCAGCTTTAGAATCATGCAGGGACAATGAAACTGGACAATGTCATCTCCTGGCTGAACAGAGGGAATGCAACCATCAATAATAATGGATAATAAAGAAATCCATTCATGAATTAATTAAAACAAAACAGTTTGAAGAAATCCTGCCTCACATACTATTGCTTGTAGACAGAGACAGAGTTTTTATGAATATTTCTACCACTCATCACACTTTTCCTTGAAAATGACTGATGGGAAACATAAAAGGGTCAATTACTTCAAGCTGACAGGGTGGCTTAGTGATGGTAATTAACATGAACTCTGAATTGACAATGCAGGGGTTCCTGTGAGAGCAACTCAGCCCTCAGGAGAGCTGCCAATGACGAAGCTGACGCCGAAGGAGTGGTATTACTAAATGGGCAGGAAAAGCCAAGGCTTGGTAATGAAAAAAATTTAAGGAAAATCACCTCAGTGATAGAACATCTTGGACTGAGCAGATTTCCTGAGAACTGTAACAAGCACCGGGCAGGCAGGCCTTGTAATTCTCAGCTGCAGCTAAATCTTGCACCTGTTTCTACTCATTAATCCTTAATGTCTGGGAGCATTTCCATAATTTCTATGTACAGAGCATTTTTTCCCCTCACCTCAGTAATTAGCTGTGCACTGTCTGCTGTGGAAGAGAACGGCAGCAAGCCTCAGGAACAATCAGCAAGGTGAGCATTCACCTCCGTGCTGCTGCCCGCGCAGGCCCGGTGTCCTACTGTGCCTAGCGCAAAGACCTATGTCCCTCAGCCCCAGGAGGCCTGAGCTCATCCTCACCTGGCAAGCGCATGGGCACTATAGCTTGGTACTATTAGCAGAAAAAATGGCATTTCTATTATTTAATTTTCTCCCTGGAATCCTAACCCACATTGACAGTAATCCCGGTTAGGAGAATCTCCAAATTGAATGAGATTTGAGAGGGATTCAAATGACAGCCTCAGTCTGGTAAATACTTATTAGCAAGATTATCACAATTACACTGTATGCAAACATTCACAACCACCTGGGGTAATTTTCTTCTTCTGAGAAGAGCACAGACATAAGTTTTTTCTACAAGTCCCTCATTGCAATTAATCTGACCCACTCACTGGACTTCTAAGGTTTTCTTATTTTCTCCAGTGCTGCTCTCATGAATATGGATGTGGATGCCATCTTAGTCACTGGGCTAATTCTGGAGGAGGCCTGTGGTCTGTGTGATTGTTGGCACAGTCTGGGGTTCTTTGACCCTGTGGCCTGACACCGGAGACCAGTTCTGCTGGCCTGAGTCACAGCAGCCTCTATCAGCCTCTGTCTTCCATCCATTTTCCTAATCTTTCCTTATCTGCAACAGAAAAAAAAAAAATGAAGAAAAAAAAATCCCTGCTTACAAAGCGATTTTGGCCTCCATCAGGAAAGTTCTAACCAAAATGAAGCATAATTCTGAGAAGCTGTGCTCTCTGCTTTTGCCCCTTACCCACCTGTGTGCTCTCCCTGTAGTCACAGAACCCTCCATCTCCTTGTGGGGCACCCTAGGACACTGGTGCTCAGGAGCATTCACTAGCCATCTTTGGCCCTTGGAACAGGGAAGGATGTGATGGTCTGCAGCCCTCCCTCAACTCAGTCCCACCCATAGGCTCACCTTGGCCTACCAAGATTTTCCTTTCTCTTCATTCCTCTATAACCCAATTTTATCTGGATTAAGATATTGGAGATGAGGTGCCCCCTTAGCATAGTATGTAGTGTCTCATAATCTGAAAATATTAGAGATGGAGCAGAAAGCCCCAGGGATCGCCCAAAGCCAAACACAACAAAGCCACATTGTGCTGGTGCCAATGGTCACATTGCCCTGTACTGATTGTCCTTGTGTTTCACAACTGAGGAAGCAGCATTTGCCCTCACCCCTTCCTGGGGCCCCTTAAGGGAGCCCAAAAAAATATTATGAGGAGGGACTTGGTAAAAGTAAATTATTGCACTTTTCTTTTGGCAGGCTCACTGCACCCTGAGGGCAGGGCTGGCTCAGCATGTGGTGCCAGGGATTGAACCATTGTGGGCTAAGCTATCTTACTGGCTCAATTACCGCGCTTCTAAGTAGTCTTATTACTTAGCCCATTTACAAAGGGCTAAGGGTTGGGATTTTACAGTAACTTTGAGGGAACACTGTAATAATATATCACTGTGTTTATTTTTCACACAAATTCTGTCCATCCTTTCTAGAGTCAGATGGCTTGGGATCCTCAGCAGCTACCTTTTCCTCCTACCCTAAATTCATGGGCCTTCAGCCATTGTTTACCAGGCAGCAAGGGCAGCTGTGTGACAACAGAGCTCACACCCCATAAACTCCCTGAGGAGGACATTTGGACAGGAAATTGTGTTTCAGGTTGAAACAGGAAGGCATTATCCAGTACAGACTTTCCAAAAAGGAGGCCCCCTTGCTGTAGGAACAGTGAGAGTGGGGAAAGAAGCCAAGGAAGCTCCTTTCTGTCTCCTCATGGCCATCCTGGCTTTGGACAGCAGCTTAGACAGATACTTGGCTTTGGGCAGCAAAGCAGTGAGAGAACAGGATATGAGAATGGCTAAGGGGCTAAAAGGCCAGGCCCTGCTGGACTTTGTTCTGAACACTGGCCCTGGCCTCACTTGCCCCCAGAGGCTGAGGAGGAGGACAGAGCATGCAGGGTGTCAGCACAGTGGCACGGGAGGGCATGGCGGGAGACCTAAAGACAAAGGGTGAAGAATGAAAGAAGTAAATGATCAGACCTGGAGACAGACACAGCACCTGCCTGATGGAAAACCACTGAGGCTTCTGCAACTGAATGTGAGCAGCAAACTTCCCTGACTTTCTCTGCCACCAAAATCCCAGGTCCGGGTCACCTCGACTGCACTAGAAAACAGCGTTTGCCTTCTTCTCTAAACACTGTCTGAGATCCTCCAACTGCTGCATGCCCAGAATGCTTGTCTCTAAACATAATTCCACTCATGCATCATTCCTTAGAAGACCACCGAAGGATGGAACACACCTGTCCCACTATAACATAGGGAAAAATAGAGAAATAGAAAATAAAGGCATCTGAGGTTCGCTCTTTCTTCACAAACCAGAATTAGAGGAGAAACCTCAGCAGCAGCAGCTGTGCTGGAGCCGATGGCCCGTGGGACGTCCTCCTTGAGGGGCTGCTGCAGGGCACGGTTTGGTTTTTCAAGGTAAAGGAGAGAAAAAG
This sequence comes from Ctenomys sociabilis, assembly GCA_004027165.1. Classification (NCBI taxonomy): domain Eukaryota; kingdom Metazoa; phylum Chordata; class Mammalia; order Rodentia; family Ctenomyidae; genus Ctenomys; species Ctenomys sociabilis. The sequence goes on along the minus strand of PVKA01002717.1, from coordinate 3,211 downwards.
ATCCCACTCCAAAGATGCAGTGGGGCTTGCTTTATGCATCAGCTCCCTTCCCCCCACTCCCAGCACCCGCTGGCCTGCAAGTAACAGTGGACTGTGGCTAACCAACCCCTGGAAGCTAGGATTTTAAATCAGTGATAAATGTTTGAAAAGAAAAAAAATGGTTTTAATTTAATCTCCAATGAAGGCAGGAAGCGAGTCATAGTCCCTCCCGTGTCCCTGTGGAGCAGGGCCCCTGTGACACCACCAGGTTTAGGACAGGGAGTCCTGAGGGGCTGGGCAGAGGTGACCACAAAACCACTGGCCCAGGAGAGCCAAAGGCAGAAGGAAACAGAAGAAAAACAAAAACAGAAGGGCCTCCCACTCTAAAAGAAGCCCACAAAGCAAAATTGCAAAACAGAGGAAGAAATCTAATACTAAGAAAGACAGCCAACAAAATCAGCATTCAATGCATGAATATGGCCCAGGAGGAAACTAAGTTTGTGGAACCATCTGGCTAAACTTTTTAAAAATAGGTGTTGGGATAGCCAGACGTGGTGGTGCAGGCCTGTAATCCCAGCACTGGGGAGGCTGAGGCAGGAGGATTGTTATGAGTTCAAGACCAGCCCGAGCTACAAAGTGAGCTTAAGTCCAGCCTGAATTGCATAGTGAGACCCTGTCTCAAAAAGAAAAAGAAAAAAAAAAAAAATAGGTGTTGGGTCATCCGGTGAGACACATGAGGGAAGGCCATTTTCAAAGTGTGAAAAAATTTAAAAAAACAATGAGAGAGAGAAAAAGAGGGACAGACAGACACAGAGACAGAGACAGAGTGACAGAGACAAAGACAGAGACAGACACATAGAGAGAGGGGGCGGACAGGTACAAAATTAAGAAAGGGCTTCATGGATAATGGATGATGTATGCCTCACCTCATACTGGGATCACAGGGCCCACTCTGAATCAGAGAAGAGCTAAGAAACAAAACATGGGCTGAGGGGACTCAAGTGTCAAAAAGGAATCTGCAAACAAGTAAATGAACAAAGGATAAAGAGGCATCTTCAAATTTGAATTTTAAAATTGCCCAGATTTGAAGAAAGACAGTCCTTAGAGGGGAAGCACACTGCAAGTACCAGTCAGGATAAATAACAGGAAAGCTATTCCCAGAATTACAGTCAGACTGCAGAACATGAATAATGAAAATGTTTATAGCTCCCAGAACAAGAAGACAGATTATCTACAAAAAGCTAGTTAGGATGACAGCAGAACTCGTAAACAGCTCAAGTAACAGAAGACAATAGGACTATCTCCTGCACTGTGTGAGAAAAATTAGTAACTCTACCTCAAATTTCAACTCTGACTCCAGGGCTCAAGGGGAAAAATGCTTAAGATGCAAGAAAGTTTAAAAAGGGTATATATATATATATATCCTCACTAAAAATATTAAAGGATTATTTCAGGGAAAAAAATCTCAATAAAGGTGAGGCTAGAAACAAAGATGGATATTCCACTGATGGATAATATGTGCTCATGTTGTATTAGTGCTATGTATATTACAGAAACAGTTAGAAAAAAAATGTAGCTAGGATATTCGTTTAAAAGTTAATAGCAACAGGCTGGACGTGGTGGTACATGCTTGTAATACTGCCACTAGGGAGGCTAAGGCAGGAGGATCAGTGGTAATCTGAGGGCAGCCTGGGCTACATGGTGAGTTCAAGATTACCCTAAACTACGCTATGAAACTCTGTCTCAATCCCTTCAAATTAATAGCAATAGACAAAAAAAGAAAAAAGAGAGAGAAATACAATGTCCGCTTTTGGAATCAGTAAGATTAAAATGGAAAATCCAGAAAATTTCATTAATTCAACAGAGAAAAGCAGAAAAAAACAAATAAAGAGGATAATATAAAGAAAATTTAAAATAAGGTGGTAAAAGTATCAGTAATTATAATCAATGTAAAATTATTCACCTATATATTTAAAGACAGAAATTATTCCACACTAAAATATAACTTCTCAGGGCTGGGTGCATAAGCACCTGCCTAGAAAGCATAAGTTCCTGAGTTCGATCCCTGATACCACAAAACAAACAACAACAACAAAAACATAAATAAATAAAGTAACTTCTCCTAGTGATACTTGTAAGAGAATTTCTAGAACAAAAGACATTGCAAGATTAAAAATAAAGGAGAAATAATAAGCTTTAAAAACAAATCTCTTAGCTACTTTAAATCAGGCAAAAAAAAAAAAATAACTGGTAAGAAGAGGTAGAAAGAGAATGGAATAAGATTACACTCAAAAAATAACTTTCAACTGGCTTAAAGAACTTCAGGTAAAGAGTCAGACTTAAAAATTTGGAAAATGACATAGGAAAGCAGTTAGATGTCATCATGAGTAATGATTTCTTAAACAATGCAAAGTACAAATGGTAACTGAAACGTGCAATGTTTTAACTAAATAAAAAGGAAAAACTTACATCAAAAACACCATAAGCAAGTGTGAGTGCGCAACCACACTGGCTCGCGGCCTGGGGGGAAGCGGCTGTGCTCAACTTGGAGCAACCAGAGCGAGGAGGGCTAGAATCCTTGAGTACAGACAGCGTGGCTTCTCTGTAAAAAGGTGCACAGCACCACGCGAAATGCGGCCGAGGGCCTCGGAAGTCAATTTACATCCAAGTTAAGTCTTCCTAGGAAGACACATTTGAAAAACAGAGAAATTGAGACTAAAAATTATTACCAACTATGTTGTATGCCACTTAGCAGTGAGATGAACAAAGACAATGGACAGTAATTTGTTGTAAATGTGAGTCTCCCTCAACCCAGCAATTTCGCCTCAGGACCATTTGCTAAAACAACGCCAGCCTGTTGCACGACAGACAGGCTGCCCACAAGGATGTTCTCAGCAAGGGTGGGGTGTAGCTCAGTGACAGAGCTCTGGTCTAATATGCTCCAGGCCCTAGTTCAATCCACAGCACACACAAAACAAACAAACAAATAACATCTTTAAACCCTGCAAAACAAAGAAATTGTCGACCATATCCATAACTCCCTATGGTTGCAGAATGCTGGACTGTGTTGGATTGTGGTGTCGAGTTCAAGAACCTAAGGTAGTTGAATGTCAATGGAGTGCCCACTTTTGACAGGTGTAGACAAAGGAAGGGTTGTAGAAAGAAAAAATCAGGATGTGTGTGTATAGACAGTACAGTTGGGATAGATAACGCTGTGCTTCTACATAATTCT
>PVKA01002716.1:58779-120678 GCA_004027165.1 Ctenomys sociabilis | reverse complement strand
TAGCCGGCTTGAATGGGATTTCTAGTCCTACTCTTTTGAGGAGTCTCCACACTGACCTCCACAATGGTTGTACCAGTCTACATTCCCACCAGCAGTGAAGAAGTGTTCCCTTTTCCCCACAACCTCTCCAACATTTGTTGTTGGTTGATTTCCTTATGATAGCCATTCTTTCTGGAGTGAGATGATATCTCAGTGTTGTTTTTATTTGCATTTCACGAATGGCTAGCGTTGTGGAGCATTTTTTCATATATTTGTTCGCTTCTTTAATTTCATCCTCTGAGAAGTGTGTATTCATCTCAGATGCCCATTTCTGAATTGGGTCTTTAAATTTGAGGGCCCTGTTATATCTTAGTTCTTTATGAATTCTAGGCAGTAGTCCTCTGTCTGATTGCTTATTAGTTAGGATTTTTTCAAAGTTTGTGGGTTGTCTTTGCACTCTGTTGACAATTTCTTTTGACATGCAGAAGCTCCTTAAGAAGAGTTGATCCCATTTGTTGATTCTTTCAAGAGCTTCCCGTGCGAATATATGTTTGTTCATGAACTCTTTACCTACCTCTATGTCTTCAAGAGTTCCTCCTACTTTCTCTTCCAGGAGATTGAGTGTTTCTGTTTTAATGTTTAGATCTTTAAACCATTTTGATTTTAACTTAGTGCATGGTGATAGAGCTGGGTCAAGTTTTAGTTTTCGCCATGTAGAAAGCCATGTTTTCCAGCACCATTTGTTAAAGAGGCTATCTTTCTTCCAGCGAGCTTGTGTAGCCCCTTTGTCAAAGATAAGATGGCTGGGTGTTTTCGTAGATGCCTCTGCATCTTCTAATCTATTCCACTGATCCTCAGGTCTACTTTGTTGCCAATACCACAGTGGCTTTGTAGTATAATTTCAAATCAGGAATTGTGATGCCTCCTGCCTTGTCTTTATTGGCCAAGATTGCCTTTGCTATTCTAGGTCATTTGTGGCTTAATGGTATGTGAATTAAATGAAATCAGTCACAGCATTTTGATAAAGTGACTATGATTCCACCAGTACATTGCACACTTCTGAGAATGCAGAGGTCTTTCAATAACTACCTTGATACATTTAAACCAAGAGGTTACAATAGTAGACAGTAGTAGTAAGTTTCTTTTTTTTAAGTGTATTTGGTACAGGGTCTCACTACTCAGACTTGTAGTGATCCTCCTGTTCTCAGCCTCCCCAATGCTGGGATTACAGGTGTGTGCCACCACGCCTGGTCTTTTGGCCAGCTCAGCACACCCGGAGGGCAGTGTTAGCATGGCATGTGCTGCGAGGGATCAAATTCAGGTCCCCAAGCTTATGTAAGCAGGTGCTTAGTCTTCTCAGTTATGTTGCCAGCCCTGATAGTAGCAGAAGATGTGCACTGTTCACTCGAGACAATTTATTAATACATTATTCCTTAAGTCATGCTCATTGGCAAGCACAATGCTAGGGTGGAAAAGGACATTAAGGATGACTTATCCCCATTACGTCATCCAAATGGAGAAACAGAGGGCTGAAGCTCACCTATGTCCACTGCATTTCTGAGTTGCAAATGGCAAGCTGGAGTACAGGTCTCTAGCTCCTCCTGTAAGAGCATGTTCCACAGCTAGGTGCTTCTCCTGGATACGATTTAAATGTAAAGGACAAACTGGCTTGAAAGGACATCAGTGGCCTGATTGGAAAATCAAGTTTTGAGTTAAAGCTAAATGTTTTTATGTGAGGGTGCTTGCTTAGTCATAGGTTCCATGTATATGGACTCCAATGCATGCTGGGGTCTTCTATTTGGAGCATGAACCCTTGATGAATAATTAATAGAATTTTAGCAGAGGAGATAGAGTGGTGGTGGGGATGGAAACAATGTAGGTCTTCCCACTCACACTCCTACTGCTAAATGTTCTCTAGAACTACCAGATGTCTCCCCTCGTGCTCCACTCTCGAAGTGATCTCCCCCTCTTCCTTCCCCTGTGAGATGCTCTTAGAGAGTTTGATTGGCAGCTTATTTCTGTCTTCCCACACATTTAAATGGAGCTCTTACCCCCATCCCCAAACTGCACTCATTTAGCCTTGATATTTGATGTGCCTTGTTTTCCATTACTCTCCTGCATTTAGACAGAAGTTTTGGCAATTCCTAAAGGATGGTGTCTTTGTTCTTTGCCTTGCATAGCACTTAGCACTATGACAATTAAAAGTTGAGCATGAAGTAGAATAGCATGACAGGCTCATAACATAGGTTCAGCATCAAAGTTTGCTTTTTTTGCATTTTAAAAAGCATGGTATTTTTGAATATACTAGGGAAAATGGAACTGGATTCCTCTATACACATATACACACACATTAGTGGTTCTTCTAAAACAGAACATTGGTCCACATTTCACTGCAATCCAGGGTAATCTACTATAATGAGGACTTGGACTGATTAGTCTTATAGGGTTTGTGTTATCTTAAGACCTGGGACACAATATACAGTACCTGGATGGAGAATTCCCTGGATAAGCTCCAGCTTGTCCTTTTTCACTGATACTATCAGTAACATAAGTTGCTGCAAGCACTTACCCTTGTGTTCTTCTCCCTTCTGTTCCCTGCACAGTTTAATATTAATATGTAATCCTCTGACTTTTGGGATTCTCCCTGCCCACCATTTTCTCCACCATACACTGAGGATGCTGGCCTTCAGATGGCACTGGCATGCCACCTATGGAAGACTGCCCTCTGGCTTTAAGCCCAGACCAAGAGAAACTGAGACTTGGAATTTCTGGATGACAACTTTTGTTCTGCTACTTCTTCATAGCATTCACTGGAGAGTAGAGATAGATGGCTTGCAATTGAGCAGTGTGATCACAAGTCGCTTGGTTTTGCGTTTTGATCATTGAATAAAAGGGCTTGTGCTGAGCCAAGAATTCTGAGCTGGCTGTTGGGGCTGATAGGTTCTCAGAGTTTTCTTAATGACCAAAGTGCAAAGGCTCAGCTTCAAAGAAATCATCCAGGAGAAGCGGCAGCACCGAAGTCTTTGGAAAGCGAATTGAAGATGAGGGGAGGCCTTGCCGCCTCAGTTGTTGCAGCGCTGCTTGTCCTGAAAGCAGAGAGATGTGTGTTACAGGGAGGCAACACAACCTGAGAAGGTGTGTTATGGCTGTCGAGAGACCTGCGCACAGCACGCAGCAAGCGAGCGGTGGCGTGGGGCGTGACGGCCAGAGCCGCGCCGCGCTCATTACGCCACTTCCCTTCTCCTCATTTCAAGAAATATAAATTATTCAGCTCGATTCCTGACATGAATAGTCTTTGAGATAGGTCTCAGTATCCAGACTGGTTTTGAACTCACTTATGTAGCAAGGGTAGTCTTGAACTCATGGTGATCCTCTTGCTTTAGCTTCCCTGGTGCCAGGATTACAGGCCTGTGCCACCACATCTGTCTACAATATCAATACTTTTATATTTTCATATGCACAGTACTTATTCTCCATCCAGATATTATCCCCTTGGCAGCTAGTAGCACCTAAGTCTAGTATTTATATTCTCATCCTTGTAAACATGAAATAGTCTGAATAAGTACCAGTTAATATAACTAGAAAGTACCTTCAAAGACATCTTTTCAGCTCTGATTCCTCTTATCTTTCTAATTCTTTTCTACTTTGAAAAACTACAAAGCCAATACTTATTCATAATAAAAACATATTGGGTTTAATCATCTGTCTATTTCATGCACCTAAAAAACTCAATACTGTTAGGTAGATATGTTCCATAACTAGCTCCATATGCATACAAGTATAGACAAACATATGGGTACAAATATATTTTAGATCTATGATTTAGATCTAAAATTTGATTATGAACAATTAGAAAAAGAGATTTTGTCTCTTACTTTTCATCAAAAATATTTTAGAAAAAGTATCTCTGAGGCTATGTAGGCTATGACTAGTGTGTAACTCTTATTTTTCATCTTATGAAATCATAGCACTTGGTTTCTTTTACCAAAAACATTTTCTACAATGTACTGCTTGAAAAAAGGAGAGAGGAGATGATATATGTCCCCAAAGCCAGAGAACTAGCAAGCAAGACTCCTATTATCAAAGGAACTGGAAAAATAAGCCAGGTAAATTTTCTATTCATCAAAGTATTGATAACTGTGATTTACCTAACTATTATGTTGACAAGTCCTACTCACAGAAAAATGAGTACAATTACAAGAACTTTTAACTTTCTAAAGAAGTTTTCTGCACAGAACCAACAAGTTTTACCCTAGAAATATCTTTCTTTGCTTGGAAAATTCCCTTTTTGCACAAGGAAACAGCTCTGTAGAGCGTGCGCAGCTGAGGAAGGACAGACAGTGTGGAAAAAGTTCTCGGTGATTTGAAATCACTCCTGGCTCACACTGGGTGAACTTACTGTGCTCCAGGAGGCTTTCCCAGGACCAGCCTGGTCTGGTATGGTACCAGGGAAAGAATTCACTGCTGTAAGTGACTAAGTGTTCTCTCGTTCCTTCTATTTCCTAATCATTGCAAACTATGAAACATTATGCCTTGAAAACTTGTGATTTGATATAAAGTGCCAGATTAACCCCAAATGGTACCACTTAATGGGAAATGATAGGAACATAGCTAGAAAATGACTCATATTTTTGCAACGCTTGCCCAGAAGACCATGTGAAATTAATGGTTTGGGAAAGATCCTTGTCTTTACTTCAGGGTTGGGACACAATCTTGACACAAGAAAATTCTGAACCAATGTGTGTTAAATGAGTGAACTGGTTGTATATGTGCTCAGGAAAAGGCCCTGCTGCTACTGTGCACTTTATGTTATCCACCCCCTCCCCAACCTGTTCATTCTGTGCAAATTACATACATGAAATTTAACCCCTTTTCTTGATCATTTTCATAAAGTTATTGTGAAGGCATATTTTGAGGTTTTTTTTTTATGTGTATGTGATCTCTAGAAAGATACCTAAGAACTTTTATCTCTAACTTTTTATTTATTTAATTATATTAGGAAAAGAAAAGCAAATATGCACCGGGGAGATGGCTCAGTAGAATAAGCACTTGCCTGGCAAGCACAAGGGCCTGAGTTCAAACCCTGGTTCTGCCAAAAAAAAAAAAAAAAAAAAAGCTAATATACAAATGTCAATACAAAACACATACACAAAAACTTGAAATAAAAAATCTGTGAACAGTACACTTGTAAAAAGATACATATATGCACACCCAGCATTAACTGGCCTCTAGGCATAAACAACAAGCCTCTAGTGTTTGAAATGACTTCTTACTTTATTGGGAGATTTTTATAATGTCTGAACTCACTAAAATAACTCTTTTTATTCTCCTCCTCTACTTTATTATGATTTTAAAGCATGTGACAAATAGTTCTATACCTAAGGAAGAAGGTAAAAATGAGGATGTAGAAAAGATCTATTATTAAACATCTATTCAGTGTCACACATTTATTCCAGCTACCTCACATCTAATGATTCTTTTAATGTTCACCAAACGTTTGCCTAAAAGATATTATTAACACTACTTTGTGGATCAGGCAATGTATTCCAAGAGAATGAGGGCCTTGCACAAACTCCAACAACTAATAAAAGACTGAACTGGGCCAGAACCCAAATCTTCCTTCCTCTACTGTCAGTAACGTAGAAATAGAAACAGTCATACTTCTTAGCACTTTCTCCTCAGAAAACTATTGGTTTGGGAAAAAAAGTCCTTGTCTTTACTGCAGGGTTGGGACACAATCCTGACACAAGAAAATTCTGAACCAATATGGGTTAAATGGGAGCTTGGAAGACCCAAGCTACTTATCTCTTAAGCCGTGGAACACACTTTTTCTGACCACTGCCTGCTTGACTGTGGTCTCTAGTTTTGAGTAAGCAGACCTGGAGCTTAAGCAATTCCAGGGCTGTGCTGTCCGAGGCCGCCCTGCCTGACTCAACACTTGTCTGGCTCAGTGTCCTAATTTAGTTCTTCCTCCCCTTGCTTTCGGTTCCCAGTGTCTGTGTCCACTGCACAGAGCACAGCTGGTGCGCTGCCTGCACAGGATATCAGCCCTTGTGATGCTGGTGGTTTGTCTCATGGACTACAGTCCATTTCTTCTTCTATCAGAGAGCAGAAGGGAGTTGTTTTGTACATAAAGGTGAAAGACCTCTGTCGCAAGGGCTGAGTACAGTCTTGGCATTTCCTTTAGTCTGCTTGCCTCTTGGTGTTTTTAACAGGGGTATTGGCTTTGAATAATATTTTTTTGTTTTTCACTTAAACATTACAACATTTAACATCATTGCTATGGGGCAAAACTAATTTTGGGGAGGTGTACAGTGGGCTGCATTCTTTTACACCTCTCTCCTCTGTGAATATTTCCTGAACTTCCATTCATCTATTTACTGTGGGAGCTGAGAAGGTGACATTTATTGATTTATTTACTTGAGATCTGTAAAAACATATATACTTTTTCTGATATTTAAATTTTTGGTTTCAGAGCTCACACAAAGGGAGATGAAAATCCCTTCAATAGGTTATAATTATCACCAACACCATCATAATCTTCATCCTTAACCATCTTCATCTAATGCAGCCAAATAAGCTTTTACATATTTTCTATTTTTTAAAAATCACTTATTTGTTTGCTTATTTATTTATTTATATATTTATTTTGAACAGGGTCCCTTATGCAGCTCAGACTCGTATTGATCCTCTTATTTCAGCTTCTCCAGCACTGGGATTACAGGCATGTGCCACCATGCACACTTTCATTGACTAACATGACGTGTGGTACCAGGGATCAATCCCAGATCCCTGAGTTTTCCAGGCAGGTGCTAAGACCACTGAGTTATTTCCCCAGCCCTTTTTTCATATCCATATTTATGTGTAGATGTTATAAAATTGATATTACATGTAGATGTTCTTCTCTATGTTGTATCACTTAACATGTATCACAGCTATTTCTCTCAAACCACTATACATTTTCCTGAAGCATAATTTTTGTAGGGTGTATGCTACTTCTTTGCCAGATGTAACATTATTTAATGAATCCCTTATGACTTGATTCCCTGTGATGAAAAGTGTTAGAACATTTTTGTGTGAATTTTTAGATAGCTCTGTTCTTAACGCAAATGTTCAAGAAATGAAATTACCAATGTACAATGCAAAGTTCAACACTATTTAAGCATTTTAGTATGTTCTGAGGAAGTAGGATTTGCCAGTTTTTATTTTCTCTGTCAGTTCTATTCCTCCCCTCTTCTCCCTTCCTTTGCCTTATCATGAGGATGCAGAAAAGATCTACTATTAAACATCTATTCAGTGCCACACATTTATTCCAGCTACTTCACATCTAATAATTCTTGTGTTGGCCTCGATATTCATCTTCAGAAGCTGGGGACATATTCTATTCATCTTTTTCACTGTGATCTACACTTGTATCATCTCAGAATAAGCATTTCTGTAGTTTAAATAACAATAAGTCTTATCCCGAATGCCTGTATTGAAGTGAGAATGAGCCCACATATGTTAAGTTGATTATTTACAGCCCTTTATGAGGCCCAGTTGCATGGGAGCAAACTTGATCATAGGTGAGATTTTTTTCATCCAAGTAATTTTTTTCCTTCTTTACAGTATGAAAATTGTATTTTTCTTAGGTAAAATTGATTAAATAAAGTTTATAGCATTATATTTTTAATAATAATCTTCATCATTAGTAATCATTTTAAATTTGTCTGTTCCTCTAAAATATATTGATCTGATGCCCCATCTATCAGCTGGGGTGCCTAAACATTTATATGCTAGTTTATTTCTTTGCCTAGAGGTTTTGTTACTTTTTGTGTTTCTGGGCCAAGTTAAGGGAAAGCAATATTTGTCCTGAGGATACAGAGAGAAATGTACCAGTTATCAGACTACACAAAACCCAAGTCTTTGCCATTGTACAAAGAAAATAAGTCCTCTTATTTGGTATATACACAATGTCCTGAACAACTATCATGATTAATTAGTTTTTCCATGCTGACATAGGAGATCTTAGTAGGTCTTCCCAAGCTAGTTCTTACTAGCCTGGGGCCTGATCAAATAGAGAACAAGTCAAGTGAAAACAGAAAAGTCACTTAACTCACCCATTAAAGGTCAATGGTGATTTTTTTTTTTTAAAGGCAGCTTAATCTAGTAAGTAAGTGGTTGCCTTCTTTTCTGAAAAGAAATAGTCCTTTATATGAGAATTATAAATATGCATTTGAATATTCCACTTAATATGCTGTATTTCTGTCTGTGCACATATTGCAAACTTTGCTGCAAGTAACCTCCTTTGGTCTCATTGCAATGGGTCTGACGGAGCTCTACAATAGTGATGAGGTCAGACCCCACCACGCTGAGTTTGTGTTTCACTCAGAATCTTTGATACCTGTGCAATGGTGTTTGAAACTGTTAGATGGAGGCGAAGCTATGCAATGGTGAATACTTCAACTTTTAAGTGCCTCCTGTGTGCCAGTACTTTACAACTGTGATTTAATTTTCATGATAGTCCTCTAAATGATTTGACAAGATGGTGACATTGAAATTTTGGGAGATCAAGTCTGTTATTCAAGGTCACACAGCGAATAGTTGGCAGTTGGAGTCATTCAAACCAACCTCTGTGAACTCATATATTTTTTTCCTTTTACTGGACACATCTGAATCTTCTACGGCATCTTTTGTGACACTGAGGAACAATGGTCTATTTTTAAGTTCAAACACTCCAAAAATGCAGCCATAGTGTGCTACAAATGCTGGGAAGGTGATGTGGCCTCAAAGGTTGACCAATGGCAAAAACATATGGGCAGACTATATTTTTAGCCTGCAAGTTTATTTAAAATTTTGAGTAAATTCTTTACTTTTACATACTTTCAAGTAGTTTGAATGAAGCATTCCAAAGATAATTTTTTTCCAGTAAATATTTCATTCTAATTCTAATTTTCTCTGTGACTACTTGTTCTCAGTTGCCTGTCCCTGGCAAGAGTTATTTCAGATATAGTGTTTCCTAAGGAAGTCAGGAAGAGCTAGTGAACGTAATGCCTTCCCAAGATGATGGTGTTCAGTTGCACACGATCCTTCTTTGAAATTGCTACTATTATTTCACTCAATTTTCATATAAGGAAACTGAAATTCAATTTGTCCCTTAACACATCAGAGAAATAATAGGGGCCCATTCAAATGCTGATGGTTTGATATCAGTGACTAGGTGCTTAAACCAGGTTATACAAGTCAGAGAATGCTAGGCAAATGGTTAAGAAGGTAACTGCTCAATGAATATGTCTCTGTGCTCAATTTTGCAGGAAGAGCTCGAATCAAAACTTTATAGGCTTGCCATAGTTCATCAGCAATGTGCTAATGGCATCACAGAATGAAAAAAAAATAAAATAAAAGGAAGGAAACTAGTTAAGGTTCAGGCCTGAGGCTCTCTGAAAGCCTAAAGGCCTTTGGACATGGAGAGCCCTTGGAGGGCATAATTTCCTGCACAGAGCCAAGAGACAACATGAAAAATATCTCTGGGTGGAAAGTTAGTTCAGACTTCATGAAAGGTCCGCATTGTGAGAAGCAGTGACCTGCTCGGCATTCTCCCTTGAGTGTGTGCCTAGGGTTTTAAACAATCCTTGACTTTGGCTTCTGGCACTTGCAAAGCAGAGCAATAAACACTCTTTACCCTCAGCACAGATCTTTCCCACGCATTGTGCTGCCATATGCGGGCACACCCACGCACAGGGCTGGTGCTTTTCCCTTGAGAACCATGAAGGGTTTCAAATGTCTGTGCCTTTACTTGGCGCATCCCCAAGGTGCAGCTGTGAGCTTCTCAAGGCAAGAGAAGCTGGTCTCCAACAAGCCAAGCCACTTCCTTTACAGACTGATTACTGTGGCCATAGCTGGCTGGACAAGGTCCATTGTCAGTTACCCTCAGGTACTTATGGGGTGTATTTTCTGTTTCCTCCATTGCTCAGGAACGGTGACTCCTGGGCCTGGCTGCCTCTCACATACCTAGGAAAGGTTTTCAAATGAGATGTCTGCCACAAAGGACACAGAGAAGTTGGGGGAGGATGAAATTACGCTGTAGCTTGGCTGCAGTGGCAGCTGAATGAAGATATTCATGTGTCAGAAGCTGAGTTGTTGATTAAAAGGAGTTAAGGTTACTATATGAAATTGTCTTCCCTTCAGGTTTTATAATTTACATTTAAAATCTTCTTCTGAATATTGATACAATTAAAACTAACTCCCTACTGAAGACTCTCAGTTCTTTCTACTGCCTTAGTGCTTATAGATGGTAGAAAGAACAGCATTCTCAGTTGCCATGGTTCTAGGTGTGTTCGGGTGGCATCTGTCAGTCATGGCAGTGATGTCAGGAGCAACCTGGCTGCTTGAGGACAATGCATGTGCTTGCCACCACAGCACACCTGGACAGGACATCACATCAGTTGGGGATGAAGGAAAAGGGAGGCCAGGCTCTGGGCTGGATCCTGAAGAAAACCATCTGTTAAAGCTGGCGGGCAAAGCATGCGGGAGGAGAGAGGTCCTGACCACACAGTAGGAACCGCTGTGAAGATGCAGCACGCCATACTTCAGACTGTATGTTAATAAAAGCTACTTTTTATTTTCTTCCAAGATTGTGAAAGCATGAAAGTGTCTCTAGACGCCAGCTCACTGATTTGAACTGTGTGGGTTTTAAGACAGAAGAAAATGCAATTGTACAGTTGATAGGTACTTTTTGACCTAGAATTAATGTCATAGAGGACTGAATCCTAATGTCATACAGGATCGAATCCTAAAATTAAAAAAGATAAGAGACTTTCTGCATTGTTTCCCAAACATTTTCATGTTACACTGGAGTCCTAATAGGAAAATGGGATGCTAAAAATTTATCTTTGTTTCAAAATTGGAGGAAGAATGTAGTAAATGTATTTGGAGCGATGTATCTCACCCAAAGCATACTTCCTTGGGACGTTTTTGTTGACAACATTTGCATAGTGCTGTTGACATCCTTGCATATAGGGGATGAGACCTTGGCAGGTACCAATGTAGGCTTGCCTGGGAATAAAGAAGACCAAGTTGGTTCTCTGAGGGAGCCAGGTCGTGAGCTCACAGAGGAAGTAGGTTGTAGTTATGCCACGGGACACCAAAGCCACAGGAAAATTAGTTAGGAGAAAATAACTACAAACAGTAACAGTGATGACAGCAGCCACAACAATAATAGTCGCTAAAACTCAAGAATTGCTTTATGTATGCCAGGCACTAAGGTAATCTTATTAGGATGGCAAGGTCACTATTTTGATTATAAAACGAAGAAACTGTCATCTGCTCATGGTCACATCTCTGAGAGCTACCTGCTGTTCAGAGGCACAGCTGGAGAAGCAGCCCCTATAGCACAATTCTCAAGCTGATCCAGAGGATCTCTCTGCACTGACCTCCTTTCCAGGAAGCCCAGAAAGCAGCTGCAGTGAGGTGAGTGAGTGCAGAAGCAGCAGAGACAGAAACACAGGGCACAAGGAGAAAGGGCTTGTGTGCCAACCTCTAGTTTGCAGGGGACCCTGCTGGTGTCACTGGAGGTCTGCATCTTATAGAACCCTCTTCTTCTCCCTGTTTTTACTGGAACTATTTCATTGGCTATCTGACCTTTGAAAATAAAAGACTGGTAAACTAGCATGGATGTCTAACAGAAGTGGTTGGGGTGGTATTTCTTATAAAGAGGTCAAGTAGAGAAAATTATTCTATTCTCTCTGGTTTAGATACTATTTTTTAAAAAAATTCTCCAATTTAGAAAGATGAACACCTGTGGTTCATTAAGGAAATGTCTCATCAAGAGAAATTCCCGAAGGGTATGGAGCTGTTGAGTAACCTTGGAATTGCTTCACAGTACACTTAGTTATATTAAAGCTGCTGAATCCTATTTCTTGGGAGGATAACTTTTGGGACCTCTGTGCTAATTTCTTTAATAGAACCAGTTGTCCATTTTTCAGAGGCTTTACCCTCCACTTAGTCACCATTTTTCAAGAGCTGCCATTCACTTAAGAATAAAAATGCTGGAAAACTAATCTCTGTGCCCAACTCTTTGGCATATTTTCATCACAAAACCCGTTGTATGGTGGAAATAAAATGAGCTAGCACCTTCCCTCAGTGGTCTTGCCAAGGAGGAGCAGGCTGAGGGAGCATCTGGTGGCCAGGAGCAAGGGCCCCTGGAGACTGTTTCACTCTGCAAGCCTCTATGGAAGTCAGCCCAACAGGCACGGCAGACCCAGGAAGGAAGGCGCTCAAACCAAAAGCCAAGCTGGCCACTGTGTAAACTGCAGCATCATGGGCTTGAGCCGTTAGTTGTCTGTGTGGAGAGTTGGGTCTGGTTTGTTTAGTTACACTGAAACATACACACAGAGAAAATCTTTGTTTATTCTGCTCTTTGGTAATTTCCAAAAGGATTTTATGCCTTTAGCTATTCGATGTCTTGAAGAAGGGGCAGAGAATAAACACCCTTTCCTTCTAATCTTACTTTCAATTGACCCATTGGAGGCAAGGTGGGGAGGGTAAGCCCTTTGGGGCTGAACAAAAGTAAACAAGCAGTTCTGGGCAGTTCAGCATGGTAGAGAGCTGTTGAGGAGCAGGGAAAGTTAATATATGAGTGTTCACTTGGGTTGCGAGGCTGGCATGTTGGCTGGTCTTACTGGGATTCCCGGTTAATCTTGTTATGTTAATGGATGTGATTTCCCCATGGTGGAGACGGGGTGTTCTTGGCACCTATGCAATACCTTAAGACTTAGGTGTAGAAGAACTTATTGAGAACCTACTTGCTGCCAGTAAGGCTACAGGAGCACCCTGACCAGTAAGTACCGCAAATGAACCCACATGTGCACCCCTGTGGGTTGTGTGAGATCTGTGCCAGGAAAGGGAGATTTTGTGCTTTGCACAAAAGGGACATTCTGTTGATCTTCAGTACATATTTCACTTTCTTTGCAGCACCACGGTCCTCTTTCCCTTTCCTAAGGGAAACATGCATCCTCGCATCTGTGCAGTGTCCTAGATATGGTGCCCTAACTGGAGGATGGCTGCATATCTGTGCATCTGCAGCAGCTTCCCTGAATGGGGAATTAACTTCATAAAACCATTGTGAAACACCTAGTATAATCAATGTATATATGAGCAGGCAAGGAAACTATATTTAGGGCATTCCTAGATCATGTGGATGGAGAAACCCTCAGGGACTCAAGAACATCTATGAATTCCTTTGCTGTCTGCAAAGTAATCTTTATCTTTAAAGAATGATGACCCTCCCTTGGCAATCTCACGCTACCTTCCAGCATCAGCATTTGCCAGTACCTCTTTGGGGACAATGGTCTACTACATGAAGAAAGTAGCCATTATTATTGTATTATTGCATACTTTTCACACTCCCATTTATTTTTATTAGTGTATATTTGATATACAGACCAGTAATGCTTGTTTTGGAGAGTTGATTCTGCCACATAACATATCTTGAACACTCTTAGTAGCTTTAACAGTGGCTTTTTTACCTCCTTGGGACTGAGTGATTGCTTGTGGTATTGGGGATGAACCAAAACCTTCAAATACTGAGCTACATCTCCAGACCCCATTTTGTTTTATCTTTTTTGAATAAGGCCTTGCTAAGTTGCTGAATTGCCTTGGCTAGGCAGAAATATTCTGATACTACAGGTGTGTGCCACCACCCTAGGATAAAAGTCACCTGCTAAGAAAGTTTCATTTTATGATCCATAGGAGAAGAGAATAAAGAAGGGTTAAAAGATATTTCTTG
Source organism: Ctenomys sociabilis (assembly GCA_004027165.1). Classification (NCBI taxonomy): domain Eukaryota; kingdom Metazoa; phylum Chordata; class Mammalia; order Rodentia; family Ctenomyidae; genus Ctenomys; species Ctenomys sociabilis. The sequence continues at coordinate 106,934 of PVKA01002716.1, read as the reverse complement.
ATTATGTTGAAAAAGTTGGGTCTTTCTAAAACTTTCAAAGGAAATTCTGTCACACACACACACACACGCGCATGCACACACACATGCACGCATACATGCACGCATACATGCACAATCTAATAAGGCGGACTCCTTCACTACCAATTTGGAGTATGAATTCCTGGAGAGGCAGTTACTTCTTTCTCTCACAAAGCCCTTGTGCAGTTTACTCAAGCCCCAAATGCTGCTTCACAAGGTTTGTGTGCAGAATAAAGGAGAACATAATTGTAAACTGGCCAGCTCAGAATGACACACAGTATGACTGCATAGGACACACAGATTCCTGTCTAATCATTTGTGCTGAAAGTTAGAAGTCAATTTTTACAAAGGCTTTGATTTAAAAGATGCATCACAGAAGCAGTGTGTAGATTTTATTTCCATAAGAGTCACTTCAAACTATAAGATCAAAAAGAGACCTTCCAACCCCTCACATTTGAAATGTGTAAAATAAACCCAATATGGGAAAACACTTTTCACTCGAGTTGTCCATCATAGGGCCCAGTGCAAGCAAGAGGAAGAAGTCTTGGGGTGTCACTCCTGGAATTGGTACTATCTCTCTCTGTCTCTGTCTCCATGTTGGTGTTTGACTCCGTCTCTGTCTCTGTCTCTGTCTCTGTCTCTATCTCTATATTTAACAATGTTTAGGAAATTCAAGTATTTTAATTCACTAACTTTCAGATAGTATTTATTTGATACGACAAGTTGCAGAACTTGAGGAATCATATTCTAATATTATCTGCAGGGTTTTTTTCTTAATAATTTTATTGAGAAACAAATAGCAGTGAGACAGTTTCAAAACCAATTAGTAGAACAGTTTCAATAACAAATACATTGCATATTGTTGTCTTCATATTGGTCCTTCATAGTACAAGATGCAGCAGACATGTTATCCTGTTCAAACAGTATTAGTATAAATCTTTCTATTCATTGAATTAAGAGAAAGTAGTTGTATATGTATCCTATTTTGAATATACAGATACAAAATGGTCCTTCATTTGTATCCCCTTTTTTGTTTAAATTTTCAGAGATGGGTATTCCATTGTCATTTAAATATTGTATATTCAGCAAAATAATCCATGCCCAGAAGGGCAGTAGGAATATTTAAAACAGCTCTAATTTCTGAAATCCATTGTCATCTCCCCTAAAAACCCTGCCTATTCAATATTATGGTTATTTAACATTACTGATACACATGTACATGTTTATACATACACGTATATATGCAAAGATATACTGTGGCATTAATACAGTCATAGAAAAGAATTGTTGTGAAAGGAATGCAATGATGTAAGTTAGAAATATGAGCATATAGTGGTAAAAAAACAATGTGTCAGATTATATGATTTCAAAACCTTGGGCTAGGGAGGTAGCTCAGTGTCACAACTGCCTGCCTGCTATGCTTAGGTTCCTGAGTTTGACCCTGAGTATGAGAGAGAGAGAGAGAGAGAGAGAGAGAGAGAGAGAGAGAGAGAGAGAGAGATTTCAAAGTCTTGTTCTTTTTTATTAATTTTATTGAAAAAAATTGCAATAAGATAGCTTCAAAACAGGTTGATAGGAGAGTTATAACAATTAATACATTGGATATTGTTGTCTTTGTAGTAGTCATTCATAGCACAGGATGCAGATGTGATATTCTGTCCAAACACTATTAGTACAAACCTTTCTTCTTAATGAATTTGGAGAAAGTAGCTATATATCCATCCTAACCATTTGCATATACAGATACAAAATGGTCCTTCATTTATATTACCATTTTCTTCAGTTTCGTCAAAGATCGGCATTTCACTGTCATCCAAACATTGTAGGTGCTTGAATTCAGCAAAATATTCCAATATAGTCCAGTGGTCCACAATAGTAGTGGGCTATCCACAGGACTGGCAACGTCCAAATCTGATGACTTGAACTTTCCAAAGCTCAGCATATTAACATGGCTTTGCTTTTCATAAAATGTTTCTACACTTTTCTGGCGGATGGTTAAGACCAAGATAAATCAAGATCTATATAACAAGAAATGTTAACTTTTGTATCTGATGTCAGTCAAGTCACCTCGGGACTTATCCCCTGAGAGCTACTTTCATTGCATCCCACAAATTCTGATAAGTTGTGTCTGAATTTTCATTGAATTGTAGATATTGTTGGATTTCTTGTTTAATTTCATCTGTGACCCATTGGTTGCTGAGTAGGATGTTGTTCTGTTTTCTTGTTTCATTTATTTCGCTTCATTGCACTGGATATGGTCAGATAATATGCATGGGATAATTTCTGTTTGTTTTCTTACATATATTTAAGTATGACCTATGGACCAGTATGTATTTTTTTAGAAAATGACCCATGTGTAGCTGAAAAAAATGTACGCTCCGCTGTCATTGGGTAGAATACTCTGCATATGTCCACTAAGTCCATTTGTTCCAAGCCCTGGTTCAGTTCTGCTACATCTTTGCTAATTTTTTGTCTGCTCAACGTATCTTTTTGAGATAGGAGGGGTTAAGGTCTCCTGTCAAGAATGTAGTATTGGATATTAGATTTTTCATGTCCATTAAGATTTGTCTTATATGGTTATGTGCTCCTGTGTTTGGTGCATATACATTTATGAGTGTTACCTCTTCCTCTTGAATTTTTCCCCTAACCAGTGTATGGTGGTCTTCTTTATTTCACTTTATCATTCTTGGTTTGAAGTTGAGACTGTCTGAGATCAGAATTGCTATCCTTGCTTTTTTCTGAGGTGCTGGGGCATACATTATTATTTTTCTTCCTTTGACTTTCAACCTATGAGTTTCTTTATGAGTTAGGTGTGTTTCTTGTATACAGCATATTGTTGGATTTGTTTCCTAATCCAGTGTGCCAGTCTATTTCTTTTAATTGGTGAATTGAGTCCTTTATATTGATGGTTATAATTGAGATGTATTGTTTTATGCTTGACATGTTATTTACCTGCTGTTCCTTACTCCTTTTTCTCCTGCATTTGTTTGTCCTATTTGGTAGGTTCCTTCTGTTCTCATTCGTGGGGTTCTGATAATTGTGGTTCCTCTCTAGAACATCTTTTAGTAGTTTGTGTAGGGTTGGCTTTGTCATCATGATGTTCTTTAGTTGTTCTTTGTCATGGAAGTATTTCACTTTTCCATCAAACTTGAAAGAGAATTTTGCAAGATATAGTGGTCTGGGCTGGAGTTTGTTTTCATAGAGGACTTTAAGTACTCTGCTCCATGTTCTCCTTGCCTTCATGGTTTGTGAAGAGAAGTTGGCTATAATTCTGATGGGTTTTCCTTTAACTTTGATATGTTTCTTTTCTCTAGCCTCTTTTAGTATATTATTCTTGTGCTGGATTTCTGGGATCTTGACTATTATGTCTTGGTGTACTTTTAGTTGGGTTGAAGTTATTTGGCATTCTGTATGCTTTGGTTACCTGAATGTCAGAATGTTTCCTCATATTTGGGAGAATTTCTCCTATTACTTCTGCCCATATTTTTAAATGTCATTTGTATTGCCTTCTCCTTTCTCATTTATGCCTATTAGTCTTATGTTATTCTTTACATCGTGTTGCAGGTGATGATTACTTTTTCCTGAATCCTGGTTGTTTTAAGGGATCTTTTCTTACCTTTTCACTAACTGCGATGGCATCTTCAAGATCTGAAACCCTATCTTCACTTTCACTCAAATGGTTTTGCAAGCTTGTGATTGAAATTTTAAATTCCTCTATATCTCTTTGACTCTGCTTCATGCAATCTATTTCTTTCCTGTATTGCTTATTCAAGAAATCTATTGCTTTTCTAATCTCCTATATTTTTATCAGTGTCTTCTTGAGAAGCAGCTATTAAATCTTTTACTTCAGAGTGTATTTCTGATCTAATTTCCTCTATATGTTTCTGCATTTCATTCTTTATTTCAGATGCTCTTAATTGAGAGATTTCTTTGTTCATTTCAGAGATTAATTCTTATCTTAATTCCTCTATACCTTTCTGCTGTTGTTTCTTTACTTTAGACACTATTAATTCATAGATTTCTTTTTTTATTTCAGAGATTAATTCTGATATGAGTTCCTCTATGCCTTTCTGCTGTTTCTCAGACATATTAATTCAGATGTTTCAGCTGTGCGATTGTCCTCTGCACTTGTTTTGAGTGAGCTCAGGACCTGAGATTGCATTTTTCTCCTTCTCCTTGTCATTTTGTGTAGCACTGTCCACTGACCTTTGGTGTAGAGCTTCGGTGTAGTTCTAACCTTAGTACCTACTAAAATTCCAATGTACCAGATTCTAGTTCTTCCAGTTGTGCCTGTCTTGCTTCTGGTTACTGTGCTCATTCCTTCTTGCTGCTGCCCTTGGAGGTGAGCTTGCTGTGCCCCTCTAGCAAGATGTTCTGTTCCTGGATTGGCTGCGTGGTTTTGGCCCTAGTCTCACTTCAGGGATTTCAGCTTAAAGGTTTCACCCCAGTCCTGTATGGCAGGCCTGGGCTGTATCTGAAGGGGTATGGTAGGAGGGCAACAGGAGAGCACAGAAGCTCTCCCACACACTCACTGGGCCTGGGCTTAGGCAGGTCTGGAGAGCTCCCAAGAGCATGACAGAAGTTCTCACTCACAAGGAGGGCTTGTGCTGGTTTTGGAGGGGCAGGGGAGGTTTGGCAAATGTGGGGAAAGGTCTCTCTCATGCATCAGGCCTGGTCTTGTTTGGGCGGGCACAGGACAGCCCAGAAGCTCTCCCACACACTCACACGGCCTGGGGTTGGGTGGATATGGAGCAGTCCCTAGAGTGTGGTAGACGTTCTCACTCACATGTCAGGCTGTGCTGGCTCCAGAGGGGCGGGGAGGTCCGGAGAATGCCAGGAAAGGTCTTTCTCATGGCGCTGGCCTGGACTTGGTCCAATGGGTACAGGAGAGAGCAGAAGCTCTCCCTAAAATCTTGTTCTTCTGAGTTCCAGGAGATAAATAATAGATTCTGGATGTTTACTTTAGAGTATTTGGCACGGGATGAGTAGTAGGTTGAGGTAGAATCTTGTGGAGCTTCAATATTTGGATGAGCAAAGAAAGCAATAGAAGAGACTAAAGAGAAAATAAGTGAGATCAAGAAAAGCCAGAGTCTTGATCTAAGGAAGTAGAATATTTGCAGAAATAAGGAGTAGTTTACAGTATCAAGTGTAAGAGAGAATTCTAGAAGGCTATAGCTTGAAAAGAGATCCTGGAAATAGGTGTTGCACAGGTATTGGAGGCATTTCCAGACAGAAGCTCAGCGCAGCTCTAATCCACCACTCTGTGCTCATCATACTCATCATCCTTCTCTCCTGCATTTTCTATTTTAATTTTTGGCATCAAGCCACCAAAGCTAGAAAGCTGAGAATAATTATATGCTCCTGGAACACCCACATCCACTCAATTTCATGCAGCTTTCTATTCCTAAATATCACTTGGATCCTTCTCTCCTACCCATCTGTGTACCACAGCTCTAATTCAGGCCCTCGTCAGCACCTGCCTTGGTTATTTTATGAACTCATAACCAGTATCCTTGTCTCTGATCCCATTTTCTTAGATCCATCTATGCTAGTAATCTATGACTGCGTAATAAATAATTTTAAAAATTTGTAACTTGAAACAACAACAAATCTTTAAAATTTCACATTTCTTGTGGGTCAAGAATTTGAGAGATATAGTTTTATGATTATATTTGAGAATATTTTATGACCTTGAAGTCAAGATGTTAGCTGGAGCCATAGTTATCTGAAGCTTTGGCTGGAACTGGAAGATCTCCTTCTAAGGTAGCTTTGTAGCACATCCTGAGCTGAGTTGTTGTTGAGAGACTCAGTTCTTTGATGAACTTCTCCACAGATTTTATTGAATGACCTCACTGTGGGGCAGCTAACTTCTATCAGAACAGGAACCCAAGATGGCAGGCAGAAGCTTCAATTCCTTTGCAACTTAGCTTTGGAAATCACCTGTTGTCACCTATAGGGCACTCTGTTGGTTATGTTGTACAGCCTGTTGAAGAGAAGAGACTATAGAAGAATTTAAATAGCAGATCAGCCTCCTCAGGGTCATCGTGGAATCTGGGAAGAACATTTTCCTTGTGTCTATCAGGATGATCACTTAAACATGGGTCTACTGAAAGGGAAGTGATAAATCCACAGTGTGGTAGAGGGATTAAGGAGAACTGTAAAGTTTTGGTGCAGTCCCAGAGAACAACAATATTATTGGGGAAACAGAATATTATTGTAACAAGCAAAAAAAATTGTTGAATGATATTAAGGTTCAACTGAAGACCAGTGCAAAGCATTCTAGCTAGAGAGTCATAGAACATGAATTTTGTGTAGAATGAGGTTTTTAAGAGGAAAATACAGGGTAGTAAGGTGTGTCTGGTGTTTTGGCTGTTAGTGAGAAATTCATGTCAACATCTATATTAGTTACTCTCCCACCAGTTGGACAAAATACCTGGTACCTGCAATTTAAAGAAAGAGGGGTTGATTTGGCTCATAGTTCTAGTGGGTTCAGTCCTTGATTGGCTGGCTCCAAAGTAGGAATATCAAGAGCAAAAGACCTGGCAGGAGAAAGCTATTCATCAGGGGGAGGGAGGAAGTAGAGAAAGAGAAGGGAGGAGCTGGAATAAGAATATGCCAAGAATATACCTCATACCCCAAATGACCTGTCTCTGCTGAACATGCCCCACCTTCAAAAGCATGACTCTGAGGGAACATTTTAGATCTCAGTCATGCTGGGGAGATGGCTCAGTGGAATAAGCGCTTCCCTGGCAAGTGCAAGGGTCTGAGTTCAGTCCCTGGTTTTACACACACACACACACACTCACACACACACGCACACACACATACACACACACACACACACTAGACCTCAACCATAACATCCTGACCTTTGCCCCCAAGTAGGCTTATGCTCACCTTATTAGGAAAAATGCATTTAGTCCTTCCCTAAGCACTGCTTAGGTTTTAACAGTTTCAGCATTGCTCAAAAGCTCTCATTCACAGTCCCCTCTGTGACTTAAGGCAAGCTTAGCTGTGAATCTCATAAAAATAAGAGCAAAATATTTTCAATATACAATGGCACAGGGTAAACATTCTCATTCCAAAAGTAAATAATGGAGTGATAGAAAAGAATCAGACCAAAGCAAGACTAAAACTCAGTGGGCAAACATTAAATCCTACAGCTTTGTGTCTGCTACCCAGGGAACACAGTGAGAGATGATTGCCAAGGGCTCAGACAGCCCCACTCCTATACCCTTGCTGGATGAAGCCCACGCAACTTCTCTCTGGGGCTGGTACTGCAATTATAGTTAACCTTAGCAGGTGTTCCTGACATCTCCAACTTCCTGGGGTCTCCACTGTTCCTCGGCTTTCCTTTCACAGGTATGCACATTACTCCATCAAGAATGCACTCCCTGGCCTCCCAGGCCTTCCTTCTAATCTGACTAGAAGCTATGGTCCAAGGGGGCTAGGCTACAGCTTAAGCTAGTAGTCATATGGTGTTGGTTTTTCAGGCATGTAGAATGCAACAGTTATACAGTTCAGCTTCTGAAGAGTATTTATGTACTTTTTTATGTTTTCCTCTAGTTTTTAGGGGTGCCAGATTGTTCGCTATGGACATTATTTATTCAAGAAAGATAAGCAAATTATTCTCAGTATTTTAGAGAGAGATTTGAAAAAAATTCTTCTGAAGGAATTAAATTTTGGTCAGGAAGTAAAGAGATATTTTCTTTTTAAAGTATTCAGGGGCAAGTGAGATAGCTCAGTGGTCTGAAGCACATGCTTAGGAAAGCTAAGGCAGGCACAGGGGACTGCAATTTGATCAATGGCACTATATGCTGTGCCGGCCCAGCCCTCAGGATGGGCTGAGCCAGAAAAAAAGTTCCAGGGCACTGGCATTCTAATACAATTTCTATTACCTTTATAGAAAAGAAACACTTGCAATTTGGTATAGAAATCCCTACCCTAAACAACCTCTTAACTCTTTAATGTGGGGTAAACACTGTAATAGCTACCATTTATTCATAGCATTGTGGTAAATAATAACATACATTGTATTATTTGTTTTTTCTAAACTCCCTGCAGTTATTAGATCTATTTTGAAGTCAAGGAAATGAGCTTTGGAGTGTCATATACCCTGTGATTTATAATATGGGAAAAATATAGAAGTTTCAGAACTCCAATTTTTAAACCTTTACTTTGAAAAACAACTTTTTGTGTCAAGGTTTAGTTTACTTCTTGACAGTTCACACACATTTATTAAAATGGGCATGCTTAATCCTCTCTTCAGTGAACATTCATCTGATGCCCTTTCTGCATGCCCACTGATGCCAGAAAGTCCTTCAAGATATCAGGATGACAGGTTTCCTCTATTTTCCCAATCATGTATTCCATCAGGAGGTGAAATGCTGCCTTCCTGCACTGTCCAGGCAAAGTTAATTTATTTTTTATTTTTTGTATTTTAGGGAAGGGTTTACAGGATGTTCAAGGTCTCACTACTAGACCAGACTCCTAGTGACCTGCCTGTTTACATCCTTTCAAGAGCTGGGATTACAGGCATGCGCTACCACACCCAGTCTAAGCTTAATCTAATGCTGTGTTAATTTGCCATTTTAAGTGCACCACTTTCTGAGTTTTGACTAATGCATACAGTAAAGTAACTCTGATCAGGACATAGAATAGTTTCATCGCTCAGAAAAGTTGGCTAATGGACCTTTCCAGTCCGCCCCTCTTCCCACACTGAGATGCTGACAACTATTGATCTGTTGACTTGTTCCCAAAATTATGTAAATAGAATCATACAGGTTAAGACCTTGCAGTTGGATTCCTTCCCTTAGCACAATGCATCTACGAGTTTCATTCACAGTGTTTTATGCACCAGAATCCTTTCTTCTGATTCCTGAATACTCGTCCATGTCTGCAGGTAATATAGATGTTGAGTACATTCACTAGCTGAAGGTTATTTAGACTAAAATTTTAACACTTACAAATAAAACTGCTATAGGGTCAGCCAGATATCTCAGTGGACTAAAGCACCTGCTTAGGCTGGTGAAGGGACCAGGGTTTTATCTGTGGTATGCTGTGTCAGCCCTGCCCCCTGGGGCATGCTGAGACTGTGGGTGAGGCTGGGCATGGTGGTGCATAGCTGTAATCCCAGTGCTTGGGAGGCTGAAAACAGGAGGATCACTACAAGTCTGATCTGTGTAGTGAGACCCTGCAGACCTTGTAATACATTAAAAAAGAATTTTAAAAAACTGCTATAAGCGTTGATGTCTCTTGCACAAATACAGTATTAATTTCTCTTGGAAGGATTAGGAGGAGATTTCTGGCTTATGTATTAAGCACATGGTTAATCTTATAAGAAATCCTGCTCTTACAAATACTTTAGTGTTCAAGTCATTTTCCTATAACTTATATAGAAGGAGCTAAACCAGCTAGCAATAGACAAATTAGAAGTAGAAGCATAGAAAGCTGAGCTCCAGGAATCTGATGTATCTATAGCTTTCCTCTACTCAACCTTGTTTCCTTCCTGTTATTTCTGTTGTTCTTTTTGGTACCGGTAATGGGACTCAGGACCTTGTACTTGTCAGGCAAGCACTGTGCTGTTGAGCTGTGACTCCAGCCTCCTGCTATTGCACAAATTAAGAAAAAATAATACATTAGAAGTGAGCAATAAATAAGCCAAAGAAATCTGGAAGAAAAATCAAAATGAAAAATCTAATCAAATAACAGGATAAAAAGAAAAACGAAAATATGAATTTAAAATCAGAAAACTCCAAAAATAAAATAACCAACTAAAAATAAAATGAACAATTGAAGAATATACAGTAAGCATACATTACTGTTCTAAATAGAAAAACTGATGCGAATGTTTTTGTATCGCTTAGAGCAGTACTTTTTCAAATGTGCCTATTATCTCTATCCTTTTAAGTTTATTGTAAAAATTAAATGAGAACAGCAAAAATAGTTGTGTTGTAGTAGATGCTGAAGAGAAACACCCTTCCAATAAACTTTAGGCCTATAATCTGTGTCTTAGGCTGTAGTTCAATTCGGTTATGGAATTTAGACCAAAGTACTTATGCTGTGTCTTCACTATGCCTTCATGAAAGAAAAGTTAATTCATTAAAATGTACGTGGTCTATTCCAAGATAGAATGATGATTAGAGAAGAAAGTGGCATAGTATTCATGGCAGCTTTTTAAAAATATAATACTTTTTCATCTTGAGGACTGAAATTTAAGGTCAACATATCACAGCTTCATGTTCAAAGAAATAAATTGTCTTCTGTGGGTAATACGGTACAATCACCTCTACATAATAGATCATTTGAACCCTAAATTGAATGAATATGTGTGAATATGAACAAGCATCACCACGCTGACAAGTAATCTTGCTACATGGAGGGTGTGATAAATAAGGTGGGTTTAGGAGAGGGAGAATGCTAACTTTCTCAGTTAGTTAAATCTTAACCAAAAGGGGATATAAATGAAATACCATTTTGTAGTGAAAAAAAAAATATATATATACACAAAATGGTTAGGATAGATATACAACTACTTTCTCTTAGTTCAATGAGCAGAAAGATTTTTGCTAATAGTGTTTAGACAAGATATCATGTCTGCATCTTGTACTATTCATAACCACTATGAAGACAACAATATACAATGTATTAATCATTGTAAGAGGTCATAACTTCAGTCATGATGATGGCTGTCCAGAATAAAGGCCTTGACCCAGGGTCAAACCTGGGCTTTATTAATTCATGAAGAAAGGAATGGCTTGAGGATCAGTAAGTGAGAATGGTGGGAAGTAGGTGAGTGCTATGAGCTGGGCTATGTAGGAGGCCTGAAATCCCATCTACAGAATGCAGAGAGAAGGATATGCAGAAAGAGTAATCTGGATAACACAGTTGAGATGTAACTAATGTTTTGAGGTCAGTGTTTCAGCTCTGACATATAATCTTTGAAATCCCAGGAAGTCATAGCCTGTATCGTAAGCGTGGAGCTTTGGCTCCTCATTCCATCCTTTCCTGGCTCATGCAAGTAGCAGTGGGTGGAGGTTCCGAGGAAACAGGCTTGACATCTTCAAAGACTACCACAAGCATCTCAGCTAGACCTATAGGGATTGCTTGAAGCCAAGTTAAGGGAAAGTTCTAGCCTCCTCTGTGCATATCAGAATATGGAAATAATGCCAGGTTCAGTCAAAATAGAGACAATAGCTCCTTCTTCAAGGAAAGTTACCCTGTGGTCTTCCACAGGATTGGCTGCCACTTGGCATCACTCATCATTGAGCCATGGAGCTCTGTCTCACCCAGCATCATTGTTCTTGGTTCAGAAGAGTTCCAATGTGAGACCTCAAGATGAATCACTGTCAGAATCCACTGAGTTTACCAACCAAATTGACCCATGTGAAAAAGCTGGATTGTGGGGCTAAATCTTACTTAGTAGGACACAGACTATGTCCTTACTAAAAAACATACTCAGGCAATCTACCCTTGCACTAGATCAACCATATTGCCCTCCTCCTCAATGCCCACAGAACGAGCTCCGTTCCTTGAGGTTCCTACTGTCCCTCCAATGAGTGGTAAGTACATCTCTAGCTTAAAGAATTGCTGGTGTAAAACCATCCAGTTCCTCAGAAAGGGAAGAAACTCACATCTTAATTTATACACACTGAAGTTTTTTTCCTGGTCCAGATGAGGTGAGGTCTCTGTGGCCCAAAGGACATGCCTCCAGTTCCAGAATTGAGGGGCACTGAGTAGTTAGCAGATACAGGAGTTGTCCGCAAGAACCCCCTTGAGTGGACTCATTCATTCAGTGACACCCAAGCAACCTGGTAAGGAGAGCCAAGCTGAGTCTGTGGTGAGAATTCTACTTTCCCTAATTCCTAACCAGCTGCATCATGAGAAAAAAGGAAGAATCCACCCTTGAGGGATGGATTGAGACTTTCAGGTTGGCTTTGCATCTTTAACCTGTGTTTGGATTCCCTAGAACCTATATTCACATCCTTAATTTGTTTCCATTTATTTTTCTACTTTAACACAGTTAATGGTATTGAGCTTCTGTTATTGGCCAAGACCTAGCGTAAGTCCTGTGAGTCACAGAGATGGGCAAAGTAGACCCAATCCTTCTAGAGCTCACTGATTTTTCTGAAAAGTTAAATAGAAATGAAACTATTTGTTCATTGCTATCCTTGATTTATAGCCTGGTTTATTAGATTAGAGAAGAGTTTGAGTTAGGCTATGAATCAAGCAAGTCCTTGAACACTCAGATTGATTTCCTATGAAGAAAGAGCTTTGGCACTACAAGGCCAATGGAACGATCAAAAACAAATTATACATTGTCTGATTTTTATTCAGTCAAACAGAAAAAATGTTGCTAGGATTTTTTAAAAATAATGTGAAAACAGGAAATATGAAGGCAAAAAGCTATTCAGCAGGAAAAGGGATGTGTTGACTTTTTAGAGCTTTAAATCCTCAGTGATGGATTGAGACCTATTGAAATACAAAGAAATCCCACTGACAGCAAAGTAGGCCATCTTTAAAAAATATTCTCATATCTATAAAAAGCCCCAATATGGAGTAGTTCTCTGGTATGAGCTGCATGTGTTCCCAAGAGGTCCATGTGCTAGAACTTTGATCTCCATGGTAACAGTATTGAGAGGTGCTGACTCTTTGAGTGATGGGACTTAGAAGACAATCAGGTCATGGGTGCACCATCTGCAGAGGGGATTAGCACAGTTCTCACGAGCAGAGGTGTAGGTTGTTGCAAAAAGAAGCCATTCCATGCACTTTGCCCTCTCTACCTATACAACCATTTTCCTTTGCACTTGTTTACTATATTGTGACACAGTCATGGAGCCCTCTCACTATGGCTAGACTATTTGGACTTCCTAGCCATCAGAATCTAGAGTCTAATGAGTCTTCTACAAAGTACCTTGACTAGCATAATAAAGTATTACAGTGCTATAGCAACGTAAGAGGCTAGGATAGACTCCCCACTCAGAAACATTTTATAGGGTTGACAGGCTTTTCTCGGGGAGGTAGATTGTAGCCCTGCCTTCCACGTTGCATCTATCCTCATGAACATCTTGGCTTATAAGTCACCAGGACGGATCAGAGGTGACCCGTATGGCATCACTGGCTTACCTCAGTTTTCTTGCTCTTCCATTCCCTGTTCCAATGGATGGAAGGCTCTCTGTGCTGACCAATTTACAAAGAAAGGAGTTGCCTGTATTGCCATGTGGGGACTGACCTCACAGATGTTTACCCATAAGGCTGAGTGGGCAGAACTCCAGCCTTCTTCTATGCTTGTTTGTATGGGAAAGTCCAGAACGTCCTCTCTGGACAAGAACATTACTCATGCTTTTCATCCTCATGACGTAAATTCTGCCAGTGTAGTAATCATTTTAATGACTTGGTACCAAGCACCCCTACACATTTGGTCCAAGTCCCTCAGTCTCCTGTTTCTTTTGCTACCAAATATTTTTAAAAATTAATATAAACTCACTTCCTTTCCTCACTCACTGTAGCAAGAGTAAAATTGAGCTTGGACTTTTGCAGTGAAGTTAAGAAGAGAAGCAAGTCTGATCTAAATTTTTTCTGACTTAAAAACAGAGAGAGAGAGAGAGAGAGAGAGAGAGAGAGAAAATGCATCTAACATTTCTCTCTCTGGAGCTTATGAGCTCCAGAGATGATCTTGGCATGCTGACATCTTACAAATAGTGCACTACCTCCACCTTCCAAAACATTGCAGTGCTTTATGATGCAATGTTGCCTTCCTCACTTGTTATTATTCCCTTTCTTTTTGAGTTGCAGTTAATGAAGAGTTTTTGTTTTTAAGATACAGAATGCAAAAATCTTTAAAACTACAACCTTTATCTTCTCTATTCCGAACAATTAAGAGGTATTTTAAATGGCACTAGGGCCTGATAATTCAGATTTTAGAGTGAGGCACTATGGCAACTGGAAAAGGAAAAGCAAGGCTGGCTTGGCACAGGCTCAGCTCTGCGGCCCGAAACTACTGAGTGGAGACTCCACACAGCTCTCCCTGGGCCCCGGCAAGGGGTGCAGGTCAGGAGTCAGACACCGGATGCTTTTCTAAGGCACAAATATATTGCAGACAGCATCTCAATTTTCAGCAAGGTAACATAAGAAGATGTTGATTTTTCTACAGTAGAAATGGTTGTTTGAACTCTTAGCAGAAGGAACTGTTCAACTGAACTATGGTGACCATTCGGTGGGTTAGGACTACGCTTCCACAATAAAAACTTGAACATAGAAAGTAACCTGAGAATTTTAATGATATATTTAATGTAAAAACATCTGAATGCCAATTTTATTAGCTCTAATTGTGGCATGGGAGGCTAAGAGATATATCGCATAAAAAGGACCTGGTTTGTTTTTCTTCTTCTTTTTCTTTTCCTATATTTGTAGTGGTGGTTACAATGCAAGCACATTATTTTTTGAAGGGACCAGCCTAGTCTTGGTCGCTTGATTATGTTGCTGAATGTCTGACTTTTCTAGTCATATACTTCATAGAAGGGAAAGATCCTTCCACAATATTTACTTTCCATTTTTCTTTTCTAAAATTTTCAGAAGCTCCATGTAAGATGAGTTTATGAAATTTTATAACTCTAGAAAATTTACAAAACAATCTTTGAAGTAAAAGTACTGAAATTTCTCATGAAACATACCAAAAAAGTTCCCCTTTCCTCTATTTTTTTTAACTAGTATTGATTTTTTTAAATGAAGTTTTTGCTTCTGAGTGGTTACTGGTTTGCAGAAAAATGAAAAAAATAGTATAGAGAATCGCTGTAGACTCTGTCCGTACCCTATGCCCTCCAGCACATCATTTTATATCTGTGCAGCTGCATTGGTTTGAAACAGCAAGCGAGCATTGTACATCAACATGGACTGAAGCCTATTCTTTGTTCTCATTTCTTTATTTTTATAAAGGTCCTTTCTGAACTTCAGAATCCTACCCAGTAAATCACCTTTACATTTTGTCATCATGTTTCCTTAGATTCCTTATAGCTGTGACAGTTTCTGACTTTGTCTGTTTTACAACCTTGACTATTTTGAGAAGCATAGGATGGGAAGTTGGGATTTTATTTTCAGGGAACTTCTTCCACAGGATTTCTATGTCTACACTGGAGCTATTGGTTTTCTGAGAGAGGAAAACAGAGTGTGTACTACCAGTATGACTTATGTTGACTTTCATGTCCTGGAGAGGGGAGTGAAATATTTTTTAAGCAATTCATTACTTGAAAATCTGCCAGGGAGCAAACAGTTAAAACAAACATGATAAAACAATAAATAAAACATGACAAAGCTTTAGCCTGTGACTGCCATCCTTCACTAAGGAAGAGAGGTTTGCTCTTCTAGCGATTTTCTCCTCTACGTGTTTACCCATCTAACTCAGCCCTCTGTGCCTTGGTGACTTTATTTTTCTTCTATTTAATACATGAGTAAAACTAGATGCATGTGAAATATGTTTAAATGATTTCAGAGATCAAAATGCCTCAGAACTTTTAGAACCTTTCAGAAGATCTGATGTTGAGTATGGGGCTATGAGGAACATAGCCCTAATTTTTATCTGAAGATAGAGGTTGATCATATCCCTATCCTTCACATAAACAGAAGAGCTAAGACTCACAGAGTTGTCAAACAAAAAATGCACTGCTGGTGACGAGGACCAGCCATTCAACACTGCACCTGACTGCCAGGAAATGGGCTTTGTAGGGTATGGACTCCCCCACAGCCAACACAGTTTCCTCCTCTAATTTTTGTGTCTCCCATTTATCTGACCTATTTACATGGCTTCATAAAAGCATACTCAATGAATAACAGAGTGCTTAATAGAGATTTGAGATCATATTGAAAATAAAACTCCCAGATCAAAACATCACATTTACCTCATAATCACACACAATTAATATTTGTCCATTAAAATAAATTAATAATAATTACATACTTAAAATTTCCTAGGGTTATTAGTGTCAGTCCTGCCTCCAGCCTTTCTTGGGAAGTCCGTTTCATTCCTATAGCCTTAGCTCCTTGAAATCTTAAGCATGTACCCCCATCCTTTGATTCCCCAGCTCAGGGAAGGGACAAGTCACTGCAGAGACTTGTCCTTGCTTACCAAGGCGCTGGCACACAAAAATAAGCTGGAGCAGTTAGAACTTTCCTTTGGAAATTTGGACTAAGCAATAAGGAATAAATTGCCAGGAAGCAATTTTACTGAAGCTGTCAAATTGCCTTAGGCTGAACTAAGCCAAAGCCATGTATAAGATAAAGTTGTGAACTGGTATAAGGAGGAAAAAAGAGGGTTGGGGGAAAATGACTTTAAAGAGACTTATAGGAGAGGTCAAAAGAGGGGACATGGAAGAGATCAAAAGAGAGAGACAGGACCCAAAATGGGAGAAATACAGGACCTTATGACTTTCCAAATTATTTGGGCATGGGTGACTAACCTCAGGTAACACCTGTCCCACTTTCCTGAGATTAACTTATATCTTCTGCAGGGTTAAAATAGATAAGTCTAAAGCAATCTGTTTACATAAACCCCTAGTGCACTCATAGATTGCCAAGTTTTCAAATTTAAACAATTTCCCTTGCAAAAGGGAATATTTTAAATGCTTTAGAATGTCAAAATTTCAAGTTTATTTTTCAAAAGGTTTGTTTCAATATAGTGGTACAAAGGTGGAGAAGGTGGAAAGGAAACAGCAGCCACACCTCTGCCATACTGAGTAACCACAAAGGCATGCGCTTTTCAACATAGAGGGTGTTAATGATGTACCCATCATAGAGGAGATCAGTTACGTTATGTGCCTCTTGAGCAATAAATGCAATTTTACAACTATGCCAAAACATGACCCAAAAACATACTAAAACATGCCACAAGCAGAATGCTATGCATAACAACAGATTTATAAGACGTTAATTAAAAGTCACTAGCTATCCAGGCCAAAATAATCTGAAAAAATAAATATATGAATAATTTGAATAATATTTCCCTTGAACAGTTTCTGCTTATTTTGCATAGTAATTTATTTGTGCCCTTCTAGGTATGATTATTGAGACTTTTTTGGCTTCAACTTTCTAATTTAGGAAATGTTTCTAAATTAGCTTATTTTCAAAGCAAAATCACTGTAAAATCTTCAGTGAGTCTTTAAAACAAGCTATTTTTTATAGTAGTGGAAAAATTTGACACTACGCTTTATATATATGTTGAATATGAACTTGAGAATATTTTAATAAGTTTTATTTTGCTTTAAAAGTTGGATAACATAGTTGAATGAAAATTAAATCTTTATAATTATATCAATTATATGATCCCGCTGAGTTAGAATGGTTCCTAAAATCAATAAGGTATCAGCATATCATGACTTAAATTTCGTTGACACTGAAACAGATTTTTTTTCTGTTTTACTTAAGCAAAGCCTGATCAAGACCAAGATGTCAAACAGATGGAGTGAGAAACTGGCAAAGTTAGATTATTAAACTGAATTTTGTATAACATTTGAAGTTAGGATTTTGCTTAAGTTGGAGATAAACATCACATTTTAAGCAGTAAACCTCCAAGACAGCATTGCTGTATTTAAAATAACAGAACCTTTGTCTATATGACGGGGATGATTCCTGGGTGGCTTCACTGAGCCCTGCCCAGAGCAAGGCATCTTTGGGTCGTGGATTTCTTGAACTCAGAGCCACAGCCATCAGCACAAACAATCCTTTATTTAGTTGTTTCAAAGGTTCCATGACAGGGACTCTGGAAACACGTTGAGTTACCCCTGTGACCCCATCAGAGAATCCAGTAACAGCCCAACTCCCTTTGACCTCAGAATGTCTTCATCTATACTTGCTTCATGACACAGTATGGATGACCACTAAGAAGATAACAATGTACAATGTATTAATTATTGAAACTGTCCTATTGATAAGTTTTGAAACTGTCTCATTGCTATTTGTTTCTCAATAAAGTAAAATAAAAGGTTGACACAACATTCACAGTGCTCTGGAATGTTGTTCTAGAGAACTATCAGATCCCTGCTACACAATTAGGTAACTGTGGCAGGAATCATTTTCTTCCCCCTCTCTTCCTGTCTGGCCCTTTCTGTCTTTATTTCTCAGACCAAGAAGGTTTTTTTTTCTGTTTATTTTTCTTAAAATAACTAGCTTATGGCTGTCGCATTAAGAATTCCAGTTTTATTTTCAGTATGTAATTCTTCCAGACAGTTCGTCAAATTATTATTTCTTTAACTGTAGAGTTCCTCAAATTATTAAACTGCTGAAAATGATTATAAGCCTTTCCATGGATAGCAAGACTTGTGACACTTTATTTTTGCAAAGTAGCACTTGCATTTCCTTTTGCAATGCTTTTTATACTCTTGTCACCAAAGTGACTAAATGTACACCAACCTGGGACCTCTCAGACTCAGTGTAGAGCTTGAAGCACGCTGCTATAGGTTTGAATCTCCAATTTTGTTCCTTTTTCTTTCTGCCTTACGATAGATAGTCACTTGGGCTTTCATATCATTTCTGCTGTATCTTTTCCCCAGTATGGATACTCACAAGAGATATACTTTGAAATTCTTGGCTAGCTGGACATTCATGATGCATACACTCCAGTTTGAGAAATGTGAGCTAATAATATTGAAAGACAAATTCTTATGTTGCATTCTAGAAATGAAGCTACTTTATCTATGATCAGCAGCATTCCTTAAATATAAAAAATACAAATATTAAGTTCATGGCATAGTATGGTGAAAGCCTTACACATTTTTTGAGAAATATGTGATTTATTTTTGTAAGTAATTTATTTTTGTAAGCTTTCCCTAAAAATTCATTTAAAATAGTAATCACTTTTTAAAATGTCCTCAAGGGTGGATTTGGCCGTCAGGTTTAAGGCCTTGACAATTATCACACATGTGAGCTGCACGTGTCGCTTTGTGCCCCTGTATTGTTTGATCAATTGTAAATTGGGAATGACGAAACCTACCTCTTAGAGCTATGCGATGATTATGTATAGTATTTAGTAGATGCTACAAAACGCATGCATGTAAAAGTACACACATGAATGAAATGGAATTCTAATTTTCCTACAGGAGAGGGTTAATTTCAGAGACCCCAGAATCAGGAGTCAAGCACTGCTCTCCCACATGAATTAGAACTCTGGGAACTGTCCTTTTATCTCCGTCAGCCCCTCATCAGATCGTGACAGCAGTTCACAGTCTGGCATCTCATCCTAACTTTCTGTAGCAGAAGATAAGCCATGAAGCCACTGGAAAGGGGCCATCCATCCTGACATCCCTTGTTATAATTATACTTTAGAAGCCCGGGTCTCAGTCTGGGTGGAAGTGCGCTGGGCCAGAGCTGTCAGGAAACGCAGCTGACCGAGTCTTCTCTTCCTGGCGCTGTCTTGTCTGTATGTTATGTTATTGTTTCAGAGTATACATTTTTTTTCTTTTTTGTTCATTTCTGCATATGGACAGGGAAACTTTAACCTTTCCAAAAGGCAGTGATGAAGATCCTTGTTGACACTGACCTCAGAGACACCACTCCATGGAACCAGTCCTGATTGATGTTTTTTCCCATCACCTTGGCCTTTTATTATCTCCTGGAGATAAACCCTATGTGGATATTTTTCATTGTGTGGACTCCCTAGCAACCGAGCTTTGGAGCCTGTGTTTGTTCTGTTTACAACAACCCTAGTTTCCAGATGAAATTGCTCCCCCTCCATCCCGGCGATAACCTCTCAGAATGAAAAGGGCCCAACTGTGGTTGTAAGGACCTGCAAAAAAATAGGTTTCACAAACAGATGCAAAATGTAGGTATGGTGTACCTGTGTGAACAATGAGAACAAAGCCCTCCTGATGGTGGTTGTACATCTGAACCTTTCTTTAGAGTGAGGAGAATCATGATTATTGCAGTTCAAAGGGTACATTGTACTTAAGGAGATTCTCATCTGAGCAGGAGAACTCAGGGCAGGGGCGGGGGACTGCTTGTGTCTACTGGCTGGTTACCTGCTCCAGGCCCAGAAAGTACAATGCAATAGCTTACAGCTCCTTTTGGAACTTTTGAAGCTCTTGTTCTTTTCCCGTTGAGCTCCAATGGGTAGAAGGATAACAAAGAATGTACAAATTTATGTTCAAATGGTTCACCTATGGAAAAACAGAGAGGACTACAGTCTTTTCTGCAGAGGATTTGTGGCAACTGACTTTATCAAACACACTAATTTATACTGAGCTTGAGCCATCAAGCTTCTCTGGTCAGAAGTTATGTTGCACTGGGGGCAGGAAGTGAGAAAGGAGCTGCGGAGCTGGGGTTCTGTGTGCTGGAGCTGAAGGCATAGAAAGGAGATACTGCAGGAGGCTGGTAGAGTTAGCACATGGCAGTGGGTAGAACTGTTGTCCTCACCACCTGACGTGTGGGTGTGCTGCTTAGTGGATGACACTTATGAGTTCTCGTAGTCCTAGATCCCTCCTATAGAAAATGAGAAGCTTATAAAGGTGCTGTAATGTTTTTCTTTTTAAAAAATGATGTGGACAAGGTGCCTGTGTGGTAGACTGGAATAAATCATGTTTATTAATTAGCTGTTAACTAAAGAGAATGGAAAAATGACATGCTTTATAATTTACATTAGTAGCTGGTCATGGCAAGCCTATGAGGTAGAGTTACATTAAATGCAATTCTCCCCAACTGGTGGCTTAAATAAGCTGTTTCTGAAACCCCTACCAAAGGCATGCTTTTTCTGGGTACTGAGGCATGGATAGATAGAAAGATAGGTCACAGGCAGGCCAGGTAAAACATGTCAGAAAATATTCTCAGGGGATTGGATCTCATTTGTTTTCATAGTTACTATTCCCATCATATAGATGACTGTTTATACCTATTTGTTAAATACATAAGTGCTCCAGCGAGCATATAAATTCATAATGAAGATATTATTTTCATACTGGAATAATCATGCAGGTCATGGCTTGCACTGCACACAAATAACAGTAGGAGAAAAATGAGGGAGGCTAAGCTGAATACCCTGTCTCTGATAAAATATTTGAATATCCTAACCCAGCGAGAGAGAATGACTGTGATCTTTCAAAGATGAAGGGGGAAGGCTTGTTCATCCATGAAATCAGCAAGTCCTTGTGGATGCCTCTTTCATGTTAACCTCAGAATTAGGCAAGAGAAACAGACATCAGCAGTGAGTAGCTGGGGCTCATGAGCAATTTCCAGTTAAAGTCTCATAGTATTACTTTAGCAAGAGCAGAAGCCTTCCTGGACTGAAGCCTAATTTTGTATTTTATTGACTATATACACAAGAATCATAGTGCTACCCTATATGCCAAAATACTTAATGCCTACAGCTAATTAAAGCTCATTTTAGCAATGGACTACATTAGGGTGGTACTTACAAAAAAATAGGCTGATATAATTATAGGTTTTGTTGCAGGGTTCATGACCAGCCTCAACTTTGTACTAAGCGTTATCCTTATTCTTTGTCTCAATTTTTATTTTGAATTAAATTCTTCATAAGTTGCTAAGTTACCCAGGTTGGGCACAAATGGGCATTCGTTCTGTCTCAGCCTTCTGGAGAGCAGAGAATATAGGAATGTTCCATTATGCCCAGCTTGAAGTTATGTTTAACAATATTGAAATAATGTATTTTTGGGGCCAGCCAGATAGCTCAGTAGACTAAAGCACCAGACACTACACAAGTCTGATCTGTGTAGTGCGACCCAGTAGACCTTGTAGTAAACACATTAAAAAGATAATGTATTTTCACATTTTTATTATTTATTTATTTATTTTTAATGTATTCAGTACAGGGTCTACTAGTAGTGATTCTCCTGTTTTCAGCCTCCCAAGGCTGGGATTACAGGCGTGTGCCACCATGCCCAGTCTCAATTGCCGTCTTAGCATGACCCGGAGGTGGGGCTGGCATGGCACACTGGGATCAAACCCCAGTTGCTACGCTCTGTCTGAGCAGGTGCTTTAGTCTGTTGAGCTATCTGGGCAGCCCTGTTTTCACATTCTTAATCACAGTGTTCTCTACATGTGCTAGGCTATGTAAAAAAGAACAGCACTTTATCTCCTCTGTCTAAAGACCTTTGTCTTAATTATTGTTTCCTATTACAACCCGTTCACTCATAATGATTAAGAACCCACCCAACTAGTATCATCTCTTCAAGCTCTTTTTTCACTGGGCTGTGGAGCCTTCAATACAATTTTATAGAAAAAAAGAGTAGAAGAAAAATTCGAACCAATAATTTATCATGCCTAATAATTGTTCTCTTCACGGGTTATACACTGGGCAGACAGGTGAAATGATTAACTGTATTTTGAGTGATATGAATTTAATCTTGATCATTTGAAGATTTGCAGGCTACCACTGGAGGCCATGTGGCTCCACCCTCACCTCCGATTGTGACCACAAACACATCTCACCCTCCCTGAACTCAGTTATTATTTTATTATTTCAGAGTTTGGTGCATGGGCCAATTAGAGCTAGCTGGATACTGTACGACTTTTCTAAGTTTGCTGCGAATGATATTCTAGAGGTTCTGAAGTGAATATGCACCTAAGAGCACAGAAGGAAGACCCCGCTGCAACCCTGCTGGGGGCCTGGGACCACAGGAGTATAGCGGAAGGCAGAGCTGAGGTCCTCAGCATCTGTACTTCCTATTTTTTCCTGTTCAGAAAAGACATGATTGCTTTTCTCAAAGGCCACCATCTCTGCCATTGCTTTGCTTTGATTTTATTCCTTTACTTCCTCAAAATGTTACACAGTCAATTATTGCCTTTCCTCAGTCTCTTGCCCCCTCTCTTCCTCCGCTAGGAAAGATGAAGACAAAAAGAAAGGAAAGGAACGAAGGAAGAGAGGATGAAAGGAAAGGAAAGAAGATACAAAGAAGGACAGAGGGAGGGAAAGATGAAGAAAAAAGAAAGACAAAGAAAAGACAATGTAAGCTTAAAGCCTCCTCCCGTAACGATCCGTCAGCCACTCAACCAATCAAACCCTTCCCTTTGCCCCACGTATGTGGACAGTGCTCCTTCATAAACTTTATCAAAAGAATTATTTAGGCTTGGCATCTTCACTTCTTGTTTTCCTCACTCACACATTTACCCTAATTTTAGCCTTCTACCAAGTTCCTCTTGCTAAGCTCATTAATGACCTTAAGGCACCTTTAGTTCCAGTCCTGTCTTTTCAGCAGCATTCCTTTTGAGCAGTTATTTTTTTTAATTACCCTCTGCCCTTAACTTCCCCAGCACACTTATGTGTCTTTTCTTTAATGTATTTAACCACTGTTCTGTTTTCCTTTCAGGGCTAATGTGTCTTTATACCACTAAATTTTAGAATTCCTCCAAGTTTAAGGATTTACTCTTCTTAAAATTCACTGTGTGCTCCCTCCTCGGCCAATTCAAGGGAGCCCATGGTCTCCATCACCGTGTGCACATAGATGGCTCCAGATCTCTATTTCTGACAAATCACCTTTTCACAGATCTAACTATATTGAAAATTATCACCATCCTCTTTAATGACAGAATCTGCCATGCATCTCTTATTCAAGTGTCTAAATGTGGTTTGTGCATTAAGCTACATGCCAGAGAGCATAAAAGAGAACAGCATTGGAGTTTTTCACTATTGCGGCGGGAAATTTCTCTTTTTCTATTGTACAAGTTCTTCATATATTTTGCATCTCTGTTACTAGAGAGATACACATTGAAGATTAATATTTCTTCTTGATGAACTGACTTTTTTCCTTTTTTAAAAGTATACTTTATTAGTTGTTAATATATCAGTCTGTTGCAATTTTAACAATATTTTTTTTTGTGGAACCAGGGATTGGAACTCAGGCCCTTGCACTTTTCAGGCAAGTGCTTATTCTACTGAGCTATCTCCCCCGCCCCCAGCAATATTTTTACTATATATATTTTTCCACCTTTTCATTTTCAACGTTCCTATTTTATTATCTCACAATGAAATTCAAATAGCCAGCATTAAAACTTTTAAATCCATTCCTTAAATCTCTTTCTTTTACTTAGGATGTTTATACAGTTTATATTTGATATAATTATTGGTAGGAGCTTAAGAATAAGTCTGCTACTCTGTTGTTATTGCTCTGTGTTACTACTTCTCTTTTTTTGCTTTTTAAAAATTTGCTTTAACTTGATGTATTTATGAATTACATTTTGATTTATCTAGAATTGGTTTCTGAGTTTATCTTTCTTATAGTTTTTTGAGTAGATGCTGTAGGTATTCAGTTTTATACAGCCTATCTATCTATTGGTGTGAATATTTTACCAGTTTGAATGAAATGTACCAATCTTATTTCTTTAGCCACTTCTCATTTCCCTGTTTATAATATAAATCAATTTTGGTCATCATAATTCAGCGGTAGTGTTCCCGTATGCCACAGAACTATGTGTTATAGAAGCAAACTGTGATGAAAACAGGAAATTCTATCTTTTAACCAAAGCCATAGAAAAATTTGCATTTCCATTTTAATATACAAATAATTTCTATACTAGGGAGTAATATTATGAGTTAATACAAGTAAATGGGAATGCTTTAGCTTTCTTGGATATTGAGAACTTCAAGTACTTTCATGTATTTCTGCCTTTCATTCCTTATCTTGTAAAACAAACAGCTAATATGGCCTGCATAGGGTCGATTATAGCAGTAAAGAAGCAGGGATGGCAGGAGGAGAGAATTAGGGAAGAGAGGGATGAAAATGTGAATCAATAAAAGTTTTTTAATAACTTTCCAACATTCTAGAATCTTCACTTAGGTCTCATAAAACAGATCCAGATTAGGATTTTTCCTCATGGGCCAGCTGAGGATTTGGGAATAATCTCCTTTTACAAGACTCCTGATGAGGGAGCTCCTGGGGAACATGTCCATCACACCCTGAAAGCAATCCTCACAGTCTTCCTTCAGTATCTCCCATGAATTCTGTTTCACAGCTCAATGCAGGAAACATCAGGATCTGAATGGGATGGGGGGAGAGAAGTAGCCTCAATCCTTTAATCTATTCTTAGTAGGTCACTATCATTATCTGCAATCACGGCTATATATAATTAGAGGGTGTATTTTTACATTACAAAAACTATCCCTAATTATGTGTTATTTGCAAATTGCTGCAGATCTATAGTCATCTTCATGATGAAATGAAGGTCTTGCTCTTCACTGTTCACATCATTTTTATACTCTTTCTCTCCCACCCCAAGTCTCCTAACTTTGTGACAGGTCATGTGAAAGGATTTCACTATCTTTCTAGCAGCAATACAGCACATTCTGCATCAAATTGGCCATTCGTCACTTCTGTGGCCTCTGGCACAGGAGATAAATCCTGATGGGCAAAAACAGATGGAACGGGTTTTTCACAAATGCTGCCTTCTCTAATCATTAAACTACCTTCTCTAACTGCTTTCTCTAGCTCAGAGATATCTGCTTATTGCAGCTTTTTAAAATAATTTTGATCTTTTGTTAAAAATGCTTAGTAAAGTTATGAGAGACCTGCTTTGGGGTAGAAAGCCCTTGAGATAAAAAGGTTCTTTTATGCTAAATAATTCCAGACTACACTATGACTGATTTAAGACAGAATAATTAAAAAGAAGTTGATTATTTCTATAAACCTTTAGCATACTCAGGGTTTCATGGGCTCACAAAGTGAAAGTATCTCCCAAATAAAATTTTTGAAGCAGAAGAAAATTTCTTAAAGAAGAAAAAATATTTCAGAAATCCAAGGAATGTGCAATTAGAGAAACTACTTCATCATCTTCAAGTTTTACTTGAATGACTTAATACAGTATGACTCCCCATTGTGCTGCTGGCCACCAGACTCCCTTATTTGTGAATTAGCATAATCCTGCCACCACTAGCAGACTCTGTTCACTGAGGAATAAAAGGAAATTCAAGTAGCTCAAATGTATTCCTATGCCTTAAATGATCGTGAACACCATGAAAATTAGTAAATTTCAATCATTTTCAAATATTAGGGAAATCACCACACATTCAAGTTGGAAGTCAAGTTAAACCACTAAGAACTGTGTGAAAGATCAGAATATAAATCCTCATACCAAATGCTTAGTTTTGTGGGAATTAGATGGCTCCACAGGAATAGAAGCAATTTTCTTCATATTGGTATCCATTTCTTAACATGTACCTGTAAAACCTATATAGTCATTAAAAAATCCTAATGCAGATTATATTATCTCATTATTTCTTCTATTCTTAAGAATTTAAGAAATCTAATGTAGTTGAAAATAATATGGAAAAACATTCATGGTATGCTGTTCGGTGATAACTTGGTGCAGTAGCCTTTCAGGATACCTAAAAATACTTATGTTCTCAACATTAGTATCATTACCAAAATTATATTAAGGGTGTTAGGAAGTCTAGTACTTCTTAAAAAACCCAATGTAGGCTCAAATACTTTTCTGTTTTTTTCTAGCCCTTTAATTTTTCTTCTGCTCATATTTGACACCCTCTACAATTCAGTGTTTATCCCTATGCATGAAAGCTTCCAGAAAATCGCAACCCCTTTGCACCATTAATTGCTCTAACCAATTAATACAGCAATGTGAGAACTTGAGTAGACTAATAGTGAAGAACACAGGCTTTGGCCATGAGCTTAGGCTGCATACATGTAAATCCTGTATATGCTGCTCTTAGCTCATTGTGGTTCAGTTTTCTAATCTGAGAAATGCAGAGAACAGCGGTCCCTCCTGGGAGAGGAGTTTGGCTAATTTGCATTAATGTTATCAAATGCTTACAATAGTCTTGTACCTTTCAGGTGATCAGTGGCTGATTAAATCCATGATGTCTATATTACCATCAGTCATCAAGCTCTAAATTTCAGCAAAGTCGCCAAAGGTTGGGAAGATTGCTCAGCCTGGCAAGCCTAAGGTCCTGAGTTTGATTCTCAGTACAAAAAAAAAAAAAAAAAAAAAAAAAAATTAAAAACGTAAGTCCCTCACAATAAATTATCTTCAGCCTTCACTAGTGTCACCTGTAATGCAGATTCAAAAATGCAGATTTTATGGCTGGGAAGACAGCTCAGCAGTCTAAGTGCCTGCCTGGCAAGAGCAAGAATCCAGGTTTGATTCCCAGTACCACATGCAGTGCCAGCCCTGGAACTGGCCCTGAAACCAGGCGTGGTGGTATACATCTGTAATCCCAGCTCTGGGAAGGCTGAGACAGGAGGATCACTGTGATTCTGAGCTGTATAGTGAGATCCTGTACCAAATAAATAAATGAAAGTTTTAAAAAACTAATTTAAAAATGCAGATTTCTGGACCTCATCTCTTGCTTCACGGATCATAATACCTGGGGATGAGACTAAGGAATCTTAATTTGAACAAACATTTGGGGTATTGATAAAAAGTAACAGTCATAACTACTCTCCTAAGCTTACGTCTCTGTGTTGTTGTCTCCGCTGGGCTGATTTTCAAGCAGCTAGAGGTGAATTTATACCAATTTGCCACATCCTTTTCTCCTCAGAAGGCATTGCTTCTCAGTCAGGGTGATCACCTGTGAAACACAGAGAGACAGAGCTTGCCTTGACTTTGGACCCAGCCATCGCTGTTTTCCCACGACTTATATATATAAAACTAAAAAGTGTGATAAGCTAATGTGAATAGGAGAATTGTCCTTTTCATGTAGTGACTTATCTGTAGCAGTGATTCTTTGTTGTCTGCTAATATTTAACTTGTGAGCATAAACAACTACATTCAGTTGACATCATGCTACATGGGACTGATTATCGTAAGCAAATGGCCTCTCTGATTGAAAATGACAGTCGTTCAGTACCACATATGAATGCAGCCATTGAAAAGGTTAACGTGATTGTAAGCTGTAAGTGAATATGAGTTTCACATACTTCAGTTAAGGTTTGGTATTTAAGGGAAAGGAGCAGAGCTCTGAGCTACCTTGTACAGCTGGGATTTCTCAGGTGAATGGAAAAGATGGAAATCATGTCATATTAAAAAAAGGGAGGAAGTAGATCTAACTGGGAGACCAGCGTGTTCATGAAAGATTTAATAGTCATTTGCAGGAAATTTCCACATGAGAAACATTGTGGGGGGCGAAGATAGTTGGAGAAAAATGCAGATTCCTGGAGTGGGGTGCTCCAACAAAGTTCAGGAGGCATTTTAATTAAGTCTTTCTCAATCTGTGATTTAAGGCCTATTTAAGAATTATACAATGCAACCAACTTAGTTAATCACTGCATTTTTCTCTTTAAAGACAATTAAATAGGAAATACTAACATTCTCAGCCTGAAGGATAAGCACATATTATCTGTTACTTCAACTTGTTACATACACAAATTGTATATTAGATCTCAGTTAAAAAAAAATGGATTTTTTTTTTTGTAAATTGTAATGAAAAACATAAAAGGTAGCATCTTAGCTGTCACCTTACTTTCCAAGAAAGGATCATCAGTTGAGCACATCTGGGCTGATACTACAGTGATGAAATTTTTATTTGTTTAATCCCACTTTAGTTAATCTTCCCCATTTTAAACATGGAAGAAATGGTTACCATTACCTCTGAAATATACTAATGTGCCTTACATTTTAAGAAGACAGACCTGAATAGTTAACATATTGTAAACATTATGTAAATATGTCTGTCCTTCAGTTTTTCCATGTTTCCTTTTATTAAGACAAAATTCATTATTTTTCATTTTCTTTAAGGCATTCGTTGACACTGACAGGTTCCAAATACTGGTAACTTTGATAAGATAAATCAATAGGACAACACCCTTAAGAACATGCAGCCCGGGCGGGAAGGGTAAGAGCTCCTTACTATAATAACGTGATTCTTTCCCAGGCACCCAGATGTAGCACGACTGCATTCTGCAGTGGTCTGGGGGAATGGAAGGAAGCCTGTCCCATTTTTCTTCAGTGGCTCTTTTGCAGCTGTTCACTCTGGCTGTTGGTGTCCCCCCAGCTGGGCCGGGGCATTCATGTTACCAGAGAACTGGACGTCTCAGCTCCCCATGTGTGCGCCCCATTGTCTGCTATGGGCTCTGTATAGGGTGCTGTGCCACTGGTTTTTATTGCTGTTTGGGCAACAGAAAGAAACCTGGTACTTTTGTTCTGTTCAAACACTCATCTTATTCATACCCACTGTTTATACCAGAGAAAATGTTCTTACAGAGAGACCAATAATTTAGAAAATATTTAAACAGGAACTTGAATAGTTTCTACTGGTGTCTTCCCTAGCGATCTCTCTTGCTGAGTACAATGCAACTCTGTCTTAAAGCTCTCTTTTCTACAGCGCATTTGGTTTATTGCAAGCCAAATCTTGTTCCCTGTATACAGAATAATGTTGTTTTCACCACAAAACAAAGAACAGTAATATGTGCAATGCTCATTTCCTACTTGTCAAATAACAGGATAACCTGTAATAATACAAGGTATATATCTGCAATTTTAACTTTAGAAAGTAAACTAAAGAAAACAAAGTATAAGACATTCATTGCAAGTATTTTAGGAAATGTAAGGTTTATTATTACTATTGAACAAAATTTTTCAAATTAGAGTAATGAACTGGGGAAGTATATGAAAGGCTTAGAGGACTTGTGTGTGTCTAAATGTTCGCAAGCCACTGTGCTTCCGTTCCACTTTTGATTATATTAAACAAGCACTGCTAAGGAGACATGTTGAACTGTTACTTACTGGGACACAGTGGATTAAGTTTTCAAGGTCAGATATGCACAATATCTCTTCATTACTGCTCCATATATTAACTTAATGCCTATTTCTAGCTCCCATTGTCCTGGGTTATCAGATTTCTCTAGCCAAGGATTTGAGAATTAGAGTGACATTTGGTCTTTAGGTCACCTTCTTACTTTCTCATACTTGTGTCCCCCAAAGCATCTGTGGTGCTGTCGACATTTTGTCATGGTGTTGGGTGGCCCCACAATCCCATGTAGGAAGACACAGCATTCAGCTTTTCTTTAGATACCAGCAAGGCCCTCTAGGGGGCACAGCGGTTATGCAGCAGCTCCTGAGCAGGGTTGACCATGGGAAGCTCCCTCAGCCTCCCTTGAGACCACTTACAAGTGCAAGAACCTTTCTCAGTCACAAATCACTTTGGCATGGGGTGACGGAGGTGGGGCATGAGGCTCTCTGAGGTCCATATCACTTGATGTTCTTAGATGCAGTTGCTCCTTCCAGACTGGATCTAAAATCCCAGCAAAGTTATCCAAGGCCTTTCTTCCTATATCATGCAGATGTATCTTCTTTGATGGCAAAAGAGAGCTTACCTGAGGCTTCCAAAAAAAAAAAAAGTCAGTCTCAGACTCCTCTAGTCTCAGATACAGCAAAGTTATCTGTCATCTAGCTAGCTCTTGTTCTTCTCCAGGGTCTGGCCTTTGCCAAAGAACAAAGAGCAAAGGGACTCATCTCTCGCAGACTTGTATCAC
Organism: Ctenomys sociabilis; assembly: GCA_004027165.1. Taxonomy (NCBI): domain Eukaryota; kingdom Metazoa; phylum Chordata; class Mammalia; order Rodentia; family Ctenomyidae; genus Ctenomys; species Ctenomys sociabilis. Next base: position 76,500 of record PVKA01002716.1, on the reverse strand, counting down.
ATCTGTGCTTCATGACTTTCTCCTCCTTCTCTCAACCAAAGACTTGCTCCAGAGTCCTCAGGATAGAGAAAGCCTTGTACTCACATATTAGCTATTTTTTCAGATAAATATTTGAACCCCCAAAAGCCAACATCCTTTTCTGTCTTCTTTCTTCAGTGTTATCCAACTCTGCAGAACTATCTAACTAATGAGAAGGAAAAAGTACAGGAAACAAGGTGATAAAGTAACAACAACAGCAAAGTTATCTCTTTCAAAATTTTTGTCTGGAATAGTTTCATTTTTTTTTTTTTTTTTTTTTTTTTTTTTTTTTTTTTTTTTTTTTTTTTTTTTTTTTTTGTCTTTTTGAGACAGGGTCTCACTATGCAGTTCAGGCTGGCCTTAAGCTCACTTTGTAGCTCAGGCTCGAACTCACAGCAATCCTCCTGCCTCAGCCTCCCGAGTGCTGGGATTACAAGCATGCGCCACCACGCCCGGCTCTAATAGTTTCATTTTTAATAGTAATTTTGTTTTGAATATCATCATTTTATTAGTTGTCTTGGCTCTAAGTTTCATTCTTTGAGGAGCCATAGGTGCTTATAATTATATGAATAATGTGTGGGCTATACGATTTTTCTCTTGCTCTTCCATTAGAAGGATACTTGAACATGACACAGTGAGAAACTATGACCATGAGGCTACAGGGAAATGCTTGATGAAATATTAGTCTTAGCTGCTTCCTTTATCACCGGACTACAATATTTGACATGCACAGGTCAAAGGAAGAGAAGTTGCTTGGGTTGGCTGTGCAGTCCAAGGTGGGATGGAATGGCAGAGGAGCACGACTAGAGGACCTGTCATGACATGGCCTACAGGAAGCAGCCCCAGCACAGGAAGATCCCCGCTCCAAGTCCTGTCCCCAGTGAATCCCCTCTCCTGACCAGTACTGCCTCCAGCACCAAGCCTGCTGGAGCAACTCTGCAACCCAGTCAACCCCCCAACCTCAATCTCTGAAAATATGGGACAAAGGGGGACATTTGGGTATAAACCATAATAGGAATTCTTTTAATTCTATATTTTACTTCTAACAGGGGCACCTAACAGGGGCACCTAGGGCCATGATGCTAAGTAAGTTTTGTTATTAATTATAAGTATAATTTCTTTCCATAACCTCAAAGAAGGGAGGCATCAGCTGTAGCTTCCTTGATAATTTATCGTAATTCATTCATGAATTTATATTTTCTTCTGAAGGGTAGCTCTATGTTTTATTCATGTACTTGTCTATGTTAATATATTCCAAAGTTTTGTAAAGCAAGATTTTCCCCTTGACTTTACTAAAACCATGACTTTGAAGCTTCAAGAGTAACTTTCAGTATAAAGGAATTTGAGAAATAAGTCCATGATTATTTTCATATTTTTAAAAAATCTGTTTACTGGGCCTGCCAAATAGCTCAGTGGATTAAATTGCCTACAAGCAGGTATAGGGGTCAGGGGTTCGATCTCTGTGCCTGCTGTACCAGCCCCCACACACACACACACTGAGACGGCAATTGAGACTGGGCCTGGTGGTGCATGCCTGTAATCTCAGCTCTTAGGAGCCTGTAAACAGGGGGATCACTATGAGTCTGATCTAGTATGAGACCCTGAACATCCTATAGACCCTTCCCTAAAATCTCAAAAAAAAAAAAAAAAAAAAAACACCCAAAATCTATTTATTTAAGATCTTCCACGATCCCACGCATGCCCACCCAGCCCCAGAGACTGGCCTGAGACGGCGGCTGACTCCAGTGGCCTCCTGAATCCTGCCCCAAGCTCTCCCAATGAGTGGGAATTTGCACGACTCACCAGGCTTCCAGATAAGTGAAAGTGTGATGAGTCTGAGGGAGAGCTGTTGGCTTCTTCCCATGCGCACTACCCGGATCCCTGACCCCAAGCCCTCCAAGGCAGTGACCGGCCTGAAACCTCAGGACCCACTCACCAGCACCTCCCTGAATCCCCTGCCCGAAAGCCAGCTGAGCAAGTGGAAATTTCCCCGATTCCCTGGGCATCAAAGTTCAGTGAGTGTCCAACTCCAGGCCCGGTGTGTGGGAGAGACATTTCTCAAGGATTCCCTGCCCCACCCCCACCCCCCGTGGCCCGGTGAGAGCTCCAGGTCCACCGTGCCAGAGAAACATTTCCAGGTGATTACCGGTCCCACACCACAGCCCCAGACCCAGTGCAGGTCGGTCTGGAGTGAGAACTCCAAGCCTGCCATGCTGGAGGGACATTTCTCAGCAATCCTCGGTCCCACGTCACGGACCGAAACTCAGCACAGCCTGGGCTGTGAGTGAGGGCTCCAGGCCCACTGCACCAGAGGGACCTTTCCCAGCCTTCTCGGGTTCCGGCCTGTAGACTCGGACCCAGCACAGGCTGGCCGACCCAGTACAGCCTACTCAGTGAATAAGATCATCCACTATCCTTTTGTGAGCCCAGAAGACCCAGGAAAGCCCAGGCCTGCCCACCTAGAGAGTGACCTGCCTGACACAGGAGGGCTGACCCTGGCAATTTTCCGGATCCTCACCCCAAAGCCAGCTAAGACGGGGAATTTTCATTACTTGCTCTGCATCCCAGTTCAGTTCGTGCTCTCCTGAACAGGGAACCAACAGTGGGGAACCAAAGGAGCTGCAACAAAAAAGGAACTGAACACAACAGCTAGATCCAGGATAGGCATACCTGGATAATCTCAAACTTTATAGACTGGCACATGAATCTCATAGCAAGCTAAGGTTGTAGCTGCACCAAAGCTCCACACCAAAGGCCAAAGGTCAGTGCTATATAAACTGACAAAGAGAAGGGGAAAAAGGCAATCCCAGACCTCAAGTCCACCAGGAAGGGCAGAGGACACTAGCTCAGCTGCAATGAATGAATTAACAGATACAGCAGCAAAGGAACAACAGCAGAAAGCTATAGAGGAAGTAAAATGAGAAGTAATCCCCCAAATTAAAAAAGAAATATCTGAATACATAGTATCTGAAATAAAGAATGAATTCCAGAAACACTGAGTGGAAAAACTATGCTCACCCAGAACAAGTGCAGAGAGCACTATTCCAATTGCAATGTATAAATTAACAGCATCTGAAGCAAAGAAATAACAGCAGAAAGATCATGAGGAACTCATAGCAGAAATAAGTTCTGAAATCAAAAAGGAATTCTTTGAAAAAAAAAAGAATTTTTTGAAATCATAGCATCTGAAATACAGAAACAAGTCCAGAAATATTCAGAGGAAACCCAACTTGGAAGAAACACTGCAGAAAAAGAATTAACAACTACCTCTAAAGAAGTCATGGATAAAAAAATTGAGGAGATCAGAAATATGATGGATTCCTTGAATGAGCAATACAGACAAGAAATAGAACACATGAAAGACAGGCAAAGAGATATAGAAGAACTAAAAATAGCAATCATGAGTCTAGAAAACTGTTTGAGTGAAAGCGAAGACAGAGTTTCAGATCTTGAAGATGCCGGAACAGCTAGTGAAAAGGTGAGAAAGGAACTCTTAAAAACAATGAGAATGCAGGAAAAAATAATCCATCACCTGCAAGATGATGCCAGGATGAACAATGTGAGAATAATTGGTATCAGTGAGAATGAAGGAGTCAATACAAATGACATAATAAGAATTTGGGGAGAAATAATCACAGAAAATTTCCCAAACATGAGGAAACAATCCAACATTCAGATCACCAAAGTATACAGAGCACCAAATAACTTCAACCCAAGTAGAAACACACTGAGCCATATAATAGTTAAGATCCCAGAAATCCAACACAAAAATAATATACTGAAAGCTGCTAGAGAGAAGAAGGAGCTCATATTCAAAGAAAAACCCATCAGAATTATAGCCAACTTCTCTACACAAACAATGAAGGCAAGGAAAGGCTGGAGCAGAGTTCTTCAAGTCCTACACGCAAACAAAGTCCAGCCCAGACTATCATACCCTGCAAAACTCTCTCTCAAGTTTGATGGAGAAGTGAAATACTTCCATGACAAAGAACAACTAAAAAATTTCATGATGACAAAGCCATCCCTTCACAGGCTGCTGAAAGATGTTCTAAAGAGAGACCACAATGACCAGAACTCCATGAATGAGAATGGAAGAAACCCACTAAACACAACAGAGAAGTAACCACAGGTTACAGAGGAGTAAACAACACCAGGTAAAATGTAAGTCAGCACATTTCAATTTTAACTATCAATGTAAACGGACTCAATTCTCCAATTAAGAGAAATAGACTGGCACAATGGATTAGGAAACAAAATCCAACAATATGCTGTATACAAGAAACACACTTAACTCAAAAGGACATTCATAGGCTCAAAGTCAAAGGATGGAAAACAATACTACATGCCCCAGCACTTCAGAAAAATGCAGGAGTAGCAATTTTGTTCTCAGACAGTCTCAACTTCAAACCAAGAATGATCAAATGACACAAAGAAGGCCACTATATATTGGTCAGGGGAAAAATTCAAGAGCAAGAAGTAACACTCATAAATATTTATGCACCAAATACAGGAGCACGGAACTATGTAAGACAAATCTTAAGGTACATGAAAAACTCAATGTCTAAGAATACAATCGTAACAGGAGACCTTAACACACCCTTATCTCAAAAAGGTAGGTCAACTAGACAAAAAATTAGCAAGGAAGTAGCAGAATTGAACCAGAGCTTGGAAGAAATGGACCTGGTGGACATATACAGAGTGTTTCACCCAACCACAGCTGAATACACATTTTTTTCAGCTGCGCACGGGTCATTTTCCAAAATAGATCACATACTAGTCCAGAGGTCATGCCTAAGTATATGCAAGAAAATAGAAATTATCCCATGCATACTATCTGACCACAATTCAATGAAACTGGAAATAAATGACAAAAGAAACCAGAAAAACCCACTAAATTCATGGAAACTAAACAACACCCTACTCAGCAATCAATGGGTTGCAGAAGAAATTCAACAATATCTACAATTCAATGAAAATTCAAGTACAACTTACCGGACTTTATGGGATGTGATGAAAGCAGTTCTTAGAGGGAAAATAATAGCTATGAACTCACACATTAGGAAAACAGAAAGGGAACAAATAAACACCCTAATGTTTCACCTCCGACCACTAGAAAAAGAAGAGCAAACAAAACCCAGAGCGCAAAGACGGGAAGAAATCATAAAAATTAGAGCAAAAATTAATTCAATTGAGATGAAGAATACAGTGCAAAGAATCCACAAATCAAAAAGTTGGTTCTTTGAAAAACTAAATAAAGTTGGTAAGCCTCTTGCCAACCTCATCAAAAAGAGGCAAAAGAAAATTCAAGTACAAGTGATAAGGAATGAAAAGGGTGAAATCACCACAGACCCAGCAGAAATTCAGAAGATTATCAATAGTTACTTCAAGAATCTTTATGCTCATAGAATAGAAGACACAAAAGAAATGGACAGATTGCTTGAAAGGTATAAATTACCAAAACTGAACCAAGAAGATATAACAACTCTCAATAACCCAATAACAGCCAACAAAATACGGAATGTAATAAGCCTACCGACAAAGAAAAGTCCAGGGCCTGATGGATTCACAGCTGAATTCTACAAGAAATTTATAGAAGATATAATCCCTACACTCCTTAGACTCTTCAACAAAATTGAAAAGGAAGCAGTCCTCCCAAAATCATTTCTGGAGGCAAGTATTATACTGATTCCAAAACCAGGGAAAGACACAACTAAAAAGGAGTACTACAGGCCAGTCTCCCTCATGAACATAGACACAAAAATACTCAGTAAAATCCTAGCAAATAGAATACAGCAAATCATCAAGAAGATCATACACCATAACCAGGTAGGATTCATTCCAGGGATGCAAGGATGGTTTAATATTCAAAAATTTATAAATGTAATACATTATATTAATAGATTGAAATGTAAAAAACATATGATCATCTCAGTTGATGCAGAGAAAGCTTTTGACAAAGTCCAACACTCATTCATGTTCAGTCCTACAGAAAATTGGAATAATGGACCCTATCCTAACTTGATAAAAGCCATCTATGACAACCCAAAAGCTAATATAATCCTAAATGGGGAAAAACTGAAATCTTTTACTCTTAAATCAGGTACAAGAGAAGGATGTCCTCTATCACCTCTCCTATTCAATATAGTCTTGGAATCCTTAGCAACAGCCATTAGAAAAGAGGGAGAAATAAAGGGAATTAGAATAGATAAAAAAGATATTAAATTACCACTATTTGCAGTAAACAAGCTCACTGGAAGAAAGACAGCCTCTTTAACAAATGGTGCTGGAAAACATTGCTTTCTACATGCTGAAAACTGGTACTTTACTTGAAAGACCCCAAAAATTCCACCAAGAAACTACTAGAATTCATAGGGAAATTCAGTAGCATAGCAGGATACAAAATCAATACTCAAAAGTCAGTAGCATTCCTCTACACAGATAACAAGCACACTGAAAGGGAAACAATAGAAACAATACTTTTTACAATACCACCACGGAAAATGAAATACCTTGGGATACACATAACCAAGGAAGTCAAAGATCTTTTCACGGAAAATTACAACACCTTAAGAAAAGAGATTATAGAGGATTTCAGAAAATGGAAAGATATTCCATGCTCCTGGATAGGAAGAACCAACATCGTGAAGATGGCCATACTCCCAAATTGCTGTACAAATTTAATGCAATCCCTATCAAACTGCCACCAACATACCTACCAGACATAGAGAAATCATTCCTAAAATTTATTTGGAACCACAAACAACCTAGAATAGAAAAGGCAATCTTGGCCAATAAAGACAAGGCAGGAGGCATCACCATTCCTGATTTGAAATTATACTAAAAAACCACTGTGATAAAATCAACATGATATTGGCAACAAAATAGACCTGAGGATCAGTGGAATAGATTAGAGGATGCAGAGGTATCTACGAAAACACTCAGCCATCTGATCTTTGATAAAGGGGCTAAACAAGCTCACTGGAAGAAAGACAGCCTCTTTAACAAATGGTGCTGGAAAACATGGCTTTCTACATGCTGAAAACTAAAACTTGACCCAGCTCTATCACCATGCACTAAGTTAAAGTCAAAATGGATTAAAGATCTAAACATTAAAACAGAAACACTCAATCACCTGGAACAGAGACTCTTGAAGACATAGGGTAGGTAAAGAGTTCATGAACAAACATACATTTGCATGGGAAGCACTTGAAAGAATCACCAACTGGGATCAACTCTTCTTAAGGAGCTTCTGCATGTCAAAAGAAATTGTCAACAGAGTGAAAAGACAACCCACAAACTTTGAAAAAATCCTAACTAATAAGTAATTAGACCGAAGTCTATTGTCTAGAATATATAAAGAACTAAGATATAACAGGGCTCTCAAATTTAAAGACCCAATTCAGAAATGGGCATCTGAGATGATATACACACTTCTCAGAGGATGAAATTAAAGAAGTGAATAAATATATGAAAAAATGCTCCACATCGCTAGTCATCTGTGAAATGCAAATAAAAACAACACTGAGATACCATCTCACTCCAGAAAGAATGGCTAACATAAGGAAATCAACCAACAACAAATGTTGGAGAGGTTGTGGGGAAAAGGGAACACTTCTTCACTGCTGGTGGGAATGTAGACTGGTACAACCATTGAGGAGGTCAGTGTGGAGACTCCTCAAAAGAGTAGGATCGGAAATCCCATTCAAGCCAGCTAACCCCCTACTGGGAATTTTCCCAGAGGAACTGAAAACATTATATCATAGTGATATATGTGTACCTATGTTTATAGCAGCACAGTTTGTGATCCAGAATCTTGGACACAACCAAGATGTCTGCCACATGAGGAATGGTTGAAAAAGATCTGGTATTTCTATATAATGGAGTATTACCCAGCTGTTAAGAATGATAAGTTTGAAGCATTTATACTGATGTGGATGCCACTTGAACATATACTTATAATTGAAATAAACCAGACACACATGTGTAAATTTCATATAGTCTCCCTAGTATAATAAGTGCAAAGAAGAAATACAAATAGAAATGTACAACAACAACTAAAATGAATTGAGTCAGATAAGGCAAAGTGAATGGCATATGCTGCAGGATACTAATCAGCTTTTCTTCTGGATGGTTAACAACCTAAGTTCACAGATCAAAGTTAGAGAAATAGAAGAGCCACAAGGCCAGCCAACATTTGGCCCTAGTCTTTCAAGGTCAGCGAAGACTCAGGACATAGGAGAACCTGTACTGCAACATCATGAAACTCAGTTGAGCTCCAAATTTTCTGAACAAGGAGATTATGGAGCTATAGCAGAAAGAGATTGAAGTTGTATAGTGTGCCTGGGGAGAGTCATATGGAGAGAAAAGTTTCTCTCAGGCTCTCACAGAGAGCAAACTGGTTAAGCCTCGGCCGTGACTCATCCACCTGGATGACACAGACAAAGGATCTACAGAATAAGGTACAGGACTACAAGATAAACCCTGAGGGGACTTCACTGACCTCATAAGAAACATAAAGTACATGTGTTGTTATATAAGTCTTGCTCTATCTAGGTATTAACCATCCAGAAAAGTATATATGTGAAGTATACATCGCGGGGCCATAATATGAAGTTGAGCTGTAAATGGCTATGGTTGACAACTTCTTCGGATAACTCACTATTGCTGTGGAATGCTGGACTGTGTTGGATTGTGTTGTCAAGTTCAAGCACCTACGTTAGTTGAATGACAATAGAGTGCCCATCTCTGACAAGTGTAGACGAAGGAAGGGGTATAGAAAGGAAGAATCATGATGTGTGTGTATGGACAGTACAGTTGGGATAGATAACGCTGTGCTTCTACATAATTCTATGAGAGGCAAGATCTGCACTAATGGTGGTTGGACAGGATATTATGTCGGCTTCTACTACTATGGACAACCACTAGGAAAATAGCAAGATAGAAAGTACTAATTATTGAATCTTTGATGTAATTCAGGTAAAAAAAATAAGATATGCAAAGAGCTACACTCTCTTTATTTACTGATAAGAGACATCTGCTATAATAATGTCTGTAAGTATAATGTGATGTATGCAGCTTCTACGATACCAAATCATTATGAAAACAGTTTGCAATGTATTAATTTATCAAATCCATCTTATCAAGATATCTTAAAACTATCTCATTGATATTTGTACTTCAATAAAACAAAAAAATCTATTTATTTAATTATTTGATGCAAGGTCTCACCATGCAGTATGGACTCATAGTCCCCTTTCAACCTCCCTGGAGCTGGGATTATCAGTGTATATTCCCATGTCCATTTCGGTGGCCAGCATGGTGTGTGTACCAGGAATCGATCCTAATTCCTTGTGCTTGCCAGCAGGCTCTTAGACCACTGAACTATGCTCCCAGTCATACCTATGAGTATTATACTTGTTAAAACTTCTAATTCCCTTGCATACTTTTGTGATTTAGATGTCTTATAACTGTTTTCTTGTTATTTTATGGATATTTTAATCTGAAAAAAATAACAATTCGGATATGTAATGCAAACCAATAATTTCTGTTTCTAATTAACATTAACAATTAATGGGTTGGCAAGATAGCTCAGCAGACTAAATGCTTACTTTGGCAAGTGGAGGGCCAGGGTTTGATTCCTGGTCCTGCATGCTGTGCCAGCCCCACTTTCAGGGTGCACTGAGATGGCAACAGAGTTTGGGCATGTTGGAGCATGCCTCTAACCCCAGCACTGGGGAGGCTGAAAACAGGAGGATCACAATGAGTCTGAGCTGCATAGTGAGACCCTACAGTAAATGCATTAAAAAAAAAATGAAATTCACCCTAACAAGTTTTTATCATTGGATCCAAAAACTTGACACAAGAAGAGTTACTATATGCCCCAAACCCTCCCAAAGCAACATGCTTATTTTGGTAGTTAGTATTCAGATAACATAAGCAAAGTAGTGTTTAATTTTCATTTTGGAAAGGAGGTCTTGTGCAGAACATCAGCTCTTTCAGATTGTCTCTCCCTTAACCCTCCACACCTTGAATACATATATAACTCATGAGGAACAAGACACCTCCTACCCATAGAAAACTTCATCCCTAGTTCTTGTCTACCACTATGCTCATAACGACATAAGTATCACTTCGAATGCTTTTGAATACTTTGCCCTGTATCCAACTATCTCATACTTTACATTCATCATACCAATGGCCTCTATCATGTATCTAGGGCCTCTTGCAGCTACTGCTCCATGGGAGCACCTGTAACTCTCATATGAATCTCCGTGATCACCTCCACTTGGGTGTTCAGAATAATCCCTGTCGTATCTGCCACTCATAGGCAGCACAATCCCTGCAGCTAAAAAAATATTCACATAGTAAAATTATAGGTACAGGAGCAATGGAACTGAAGAAAAAATAAGACTTTCCAATATGCTTTCTGAGGCCAGCACAGCATGCAGTTCTGGGGATTGAACCTGGGTCCTTGTGCTTGCCAGGCAGGTGCTCAGACCACTGAGCTATCTCTCCTGCCTGCCAGTATGCTTTCTAATGAAGCAAGGATAGATCGCTTTTGTCAGAAGGGTGTATCACTATATATACAGTCAGAGTGTGTTGATTCTGGACATGATCTTATTCTATTTGTTGTGAGTCTTTGCTTAGGAGTTTGAAGTACATCTGTGACTTCTTGTTTGCTCCTATGGCTCTGTGTTCAGATGAGGCATTGTGGGGAGAAGATAAGAGGACTGAACCAGAGGTCTGGATTCTAATCGTGATTCTGCCCTCATTAGCTACATGATCTGGAGAAATATTTTACTTCTCTAAGCCTTTAATTTTCTCAGATACAAAATAATTGAATGCTAAGCTTTCAGGTCATGAATGAAGAATTCCCCTGTGTTCAGTAACACATAAAGAGTAACAGTATTTGTATCATCTTGAAGCCTTTTGCTCTCCTGACTAGCCTAGAAAAAGCAATTTCTTTTAAGCATAGAGATTCTCAGTCCAGGGAAAATCAGGTGGTGAGAGGTGAAGGTAAAGAGAAATGTATAGGGATGATTGTTACATAATGAATAAGTTCCATAATACAGATGTGTCTGAAGAACTAAGAAAACACAGGAAAGGGAACTCCAAATTCTGCCTGAGACAACTCAGGGAAGCTTCACAAACAATTATCTTAGCTGTTTTGATAGAATAAGATTGAAGAAATGGGGTGTGTGTGTGTGTGTGTGTGTGTGTGTGTGTGTGTGTGTGATACAAGAGGATGTTTAGATGCGTTGTAATGTGTTAAAATAAAATCAGCCATATTTCTATCAAGTTCCTATTACTATAAAAAGGAAAGAGCCTCTGTAGCCCCAGATCCTTAATGCTGCCCTCTTTTACAAGACGTGGCCACCCTTCTAATAGGCACTATGCTGTCAGGAGACCTCCATCAAGGTGGGTAATGGATAAACTGATGGATTCAGAGGCACGACATAGCAATAACTATGATTCTGCTTGTAATGTGATGAATTTCTCATTTTTCCCTTAAGACCTTTCCTGGCTGCATTCTGTTCCCTCTACTCAATTTGGTGAGGGTTTTGACAGCAGTGATTAGCTGAAACTGGGAGATGAAATCTGCGTTAGCTTGCCTGTCCGAGGTGACCAAAAGAGAGTTAATTAAAAGAGTTCAAAATTAGTGTTCTCTGTAAGAAGTGAAGAGCAGAACAAAATGGAATGAACTGAAGACCTAGACTTCACCTTGCACCACTGATCAATTAGTGGTTACTCAAAGATTAAGAGACTACTGATTTTAGAATGTTTCGCCCCTCCATTTGTTAATACTCTAAAATGCAACTCACACCAACAGACTTTGCACAAGTTGACTGCTTTTGGAATCTATGCACACAGAGAAACAGGGGACAGGTTCTAAAATGTATCCGGAATCACATAAAAATGCATCATAACAAGAAGCATCATTTGATATTCATTCCTTTATACATCATGAGCATATAGTAAGCCAAGAGTTGCTTCCTGAGGGTGATAAAGCAGGTCAGTTTTTCAAGAGTCCAAAAAAAAAGCAGGCACATGCTAATATTCAGAGACAGGTGAACCACAAAGGAGGCTGACACTGAGGAGTGGGGTGGTTTGGTTTTAGTTCCTGGCCCACTCAGATCTCATTTTATTCAAACTGGTTTTCCCACCATCTCTTGTTCCATCGTGACAGCACTCCCACTACTGTGCCTCAAATCCAAAATACTTTGCCAGTGTTTTTTATTGGATTAGAGAAAAGAGATTGCAAGTAAACATGTTTGATATCTCCAAAGAGCAAGTCTATTTTTTATTGTTGTTTTGCACCAGTGTCCCTTGCTTTCTCTTTCTTTTCCTTCCCGTCTGCTTCCTTCTCTTCCTCTCTCCCTCCTCTTTTCTTAAAGACTCTTTCGCTCACATGGGGCTAAACTCAGACAAGATCATACTTCTTTGCTGCCAGCTATTTTTGTGGAAGAGGAATCTATAAACAAGGAGAGTACTCAGTTTACTGGTTATTTATTATTTACAACTAGGTCCAAATAGCTACATATATCATGTACCTTTTGCATATTATTTTGTACAAAGCATCTAGCCTCCTCCCTCTAAAGCAGACTGCAAATCTTAAAATACATGTAATCCAAAAAATGCTTGTTTACCTTTTGAAAATAAGAAGAAAAGTTGCTTATGCTTGTCTGAGAGGCTTAAGACACCGTACAAAGTGAAGACCACTGGGTCCAACAGGCTGTAATCGTCACAGGTTTAAATTCATCCGCTCTTCCCACAGCAGCAGGTTTGTCATCCTACAAGGTTTGGCAAACTTCTTAAAGTAAATTGGGCTTGTTCCATAACTCTAGGACACTGGGCTGAGTTTCTGATAAGCAGAAGTATTCTACGCTGTTTTTTCCTTATACAGAAAACACCTAAATATGGCTGTTATTGAAATATTAGGGAAGATATTCATTTTGTCCTCAGGAATATCTTACAGAGTACCTCACTCCTACCTCTACCACCCTGTTTTCTATTTGCCATTCATTCAATCATTCATTCAAAACAGAAAAAAAACCTTAAATTTTCTTTTTTATTTTATAGTGCCACCTAACCCAAACATACCATAGTTCTTTTGTTTTTCTTAAGAATAACTTACTTCCCCATGGATGCCTTGAACCAGTCATTTAAAAGGTTTTCCCTGAATGAGCTGTCCTTAAACTAGAATAATTTAAAAAGTCACTGGTAGAGGCCAAGGAACATAGGGATTGGAATTAAAAGTCAAAAGATTCATGCGATCTAAAGAGAAACCAGAGTATAGGATTGGAATTAAAGGGACATATTGAATAACAAAAATTACTGTAATTCTCAAATTATGATATGTACCACACTAAGTTATTCAGAGAGAATCTTAGTGCAAGACCAAGGCCTTGATTATGTAAAAAAATATATTTGGTGTTTAAAATATTCTTAATTGTTTATCACCAAGTCTTACATCGAATGGCTAAAGAAAAATGAAACATGGAGTTCAATTAATGACAGTTATAGTTATTTTCTATATATGGTCTTGGAGAACAACAACAAAAAAAAAACAATTTTGTCAATGACATACCATTTCCTACCTAGTTATGCCAAAAGGCTAACTGAGATTATCTGTTGGTAGATGAGCACAAAAGTTGGTTTACCAATAAGCTTTAGTTTGAGACCTGGGATCAATTACGTGAAACCGTTGTGTTCTAAGTGAGAATCCTAGAGATTATTGTGTTACTGAAAAGTGATATTGCAGCAGGCCATAAGATGTTCTAAATGAAAAGAACTTGGGTCAGCAGTGCTTCCTTTGGGCTGTTGGTGGCCATAGCTGTTCCACTTCGGTCTGCCCTTTGTGTGAATCATGGTCAATCATGATTGATTATTTCTTATTCAACCTTTCTTTTATTCAAGTCTATCATTTGTTAAGAAGATACAATGGGAAAGTGTTAGGAAACAATGGTGGGATATAGGGACATAGAAGAGAGGGCATTCCTTTATCAAATCAGTTCACACCTTAAACACATGAGAGAAAAATCATCTAAGAAATACCATGATCAATGCTTCAAGTAGTTCTTGACTCAAGAGCTTCTGTCATCAAGATGCTGTATTTTTTGTGGACCATGTACTTATATAGCAAACAGAGTGATAGACACATGATCTCTACAACTGCATTACCTCCAAATTTGCTGAACAGTTTGTTAAAAGTCATATTCTAAACAGTAGTTCTGGAATAGTTCTTATTCAGAAGATGAGACATTGGAAAGATGTAATGACAATGAAAAATTGAAGAAATATTAAAGCCTATGCTACTGTTGTTTTTATGAAGAGTACAAGAGATTGTATTATAGTTGAATAGTTTACACTAGAAATATTTTAATAGAAAATGTCAGTGAAAATACTTTAAAGAAAATTCAGTAGTATATTATCTAAGTTGACTATAGAGTATGTGTTCTCACTGTGGCCTCTGCAAAATTCCTCACATTTTTATTATAACAATATAATAAACAATAAAGCAGTGCAGCTATGTAATGAGATAAAGTATGAAATTATACAGAAAGAACTTGCCAAAAATCTTTAGTAAAAGAAAATCCATTAGAATGCTTTCAAACTTGTTTTCATTGCAGCACCATGAGGATATTTGAAAGAAGGATAAACACCAATAATCAGTAACTATAAGTAGAAAAGTTCAGATAGGCAGAGTGCACTTTCATTCCCAGCGTGAAAGAATAAAAGAAAGTGGGATAATTTACCAACTTCATAAAGCTTTGAAATTCAAGTCCCTACCAGACCTAGAGAGACTCCTTCCATATTATCTGGATGAAAGACTGAAAATCAAGAGCTGTGTTTCATTTTTAAATGATTTAGCTACTCAATACCAAGTACCTGGACTGCCTGTCAGAGTTCCCGTACCACAGGGGATTCACTGGTCCCTTACGTGATAAAGCTTATACTCCAATTTTCTTATTTCTAGATTATTAAATATAATAAGAGGATCCTACTCACATTTTGGGTAGAAGAGAAGAGATGGAGGACTATGAATAGGAAATAAGCTTTTTCTTAGCAATGCTTTTTTTTTTTAAATCCAGCCCACTATTTTCAAATCAGGTGGAAATTATTATCCTCATATAATCTGAAATACAAACGTGTCCACTCATATTGCTAAAAACTTGAAGCATAGGCTAAAGACGTACTGCTAAAAGAACTGTCTAATACAATCAACAGCAGAGATTAGCCTGCCTAACACTCAGTCTAACATTTCTTGAAATATGCAGGCTACTTAATTGACTTGAAAGATTAAACTTGATTATATTCATCAGTGTTTTGTTTGAAGCCATTCCTAGGCATGCTAGAAGGGTAAACTCAGCATCATGAAAGGAATAAATCTGAATACTTTTCTCAAGGATTTGCCCAGAAATGATAACCCATCCCCGATACGGGAATGGAATGGCCTCTAGGGCCTTCATTATGTTGAAACCCACAAAGGAAGTTGTCTCCAAGGCATTGTTTGTGAGCTTAGAGCTATAAGAAAATTGCCCAAGACTTCAAGAACTCTCATAGTTAAGTGAGACAGTTTTGTTTAGTCTGTTTTCTGGGTGTAAGAACCCAGCCATATTAAATAGTGGAAAGGGAAAAAAGAAAAAGAAACTCTCCAGTGGGAGTCTTTAATACTACATAGGGCACACTACATGTACTACATCTGTCAAGTTAAAAGCCAAATATTTAATATTTAAGCAGAAGTTAGTTCAAACAGAAAAGTACAGATATGCTATCATTTTCATTGCATGTAAAGCAGGATCTCCCCCAAAAAATGAATCAAGAATTTTCCTTTAGCTCTATACCTGGTGCTGACTGTCATGGTAATCACTGGCCATCTATGACAATTTAGATTAAAAGTTTATAATAGCCAAGATTCAGTCCCTCATTTGGACTAGCCATATTTCAAATACTCAATAACCACTGAGAAATGGCACAATGTCAGAGGCTTGATGTGGCACCCTGTATCTTATTTCATTCTTTGATACTTAAGATCTGTGTCATTGTTTTTTTCTACCAATTTGTTTTTGTTTTTTTTCCTTGAATTTCTTCTTCTTCTTCTTCTTCTTCTTCTTCTTCTTCTTCTTCTTCTTCTTCTTCTTCTTCTTCTTCTTCTTCTTCTTCTTCTTCTTCTTCTTCAGCTAACACAGAAGAGATGATTTATTGTGCACACTTTACACTTAGCCAAAAGTGAGAACAGAAGTAGTCCAGAATGTCACAGGTCTGGGGAAAAAAAAAACAGCAGATGGCTTAGTTTGAACCTGGTGGATCTCTCTTGAGGTGGTCTTGGCTATCAGATGGCAGTGAAGTTCTAACCCATGGAGACATTCTAGACAGCACGCAGTCCAAAACTTGCACCAGCGTTGTCGTTGTCAGCCTCCAGCAGTCCTTATTCTGCTCCTTTGGCCTCTATAGGTATACGAGCTATTTTACTTGGACCTCTGTCTCATCTTTCTTCTTTTACACTTTGGTCTGTGCACTCGCTTCTTCCTCCACTTGGCTCTCCTGGCGCACAGGTTTCTAAGAAGATGGCATTAAAGTCCTCCTTGAACTTCTAGTTGATATTTTACTCAGACTGTTTTGGTCTTGTTCTAGGGCAGATTCCTAGCACCAGAATTGGTCTAAATGGCTTGAAGGTTTCTCACAGTCCTGTACTGCAAGGGCAGTAGGTGATGGCGCTGAGGACAAAGAGGTGCTGGTATTCTGGATCACTCGGCTGGGATTCTAATCTTGCAAGTTCTACAGCAATGAGACAGCTCCAAATTTACAGTTGATGCCCCTGCAGGCCCATTAGCAGCTTTGGATTTCTAATAACTAATATGGTCACAAAACCATTGCTAATAAACAAAAGCTAGTGCAGTAACAAATTTAATCAGTAATATAAATGATTGTAACACATTTTATTTATTTTCTAACTTCTTCCTGGGCCCAGTAAGTCCATGCATATTGAATAAGGACATCAACTTTCCAAAAAATAATTAGATCAATTTGTTCTACAACCTAGACTACTGCTGTACTTTCTTTTATGTTTTCTGTCCACTTGCGCTATCAATTATTGAGAAGTTTGTGTTGTAGTTTCTTTTTCTTTTTAATTTTATTTATTTAATAAATAATCTCATTACATAGCTTGAACTCAAAGTGACTTTCCTGTTTCAGCCTCCCCAGCACTAGGATTACAGGCGAGTGCCACCATGACCGGTCTTGGTGGCTGGCTGGGCTGCCTGTGTGGTCCCAGGGATAAACCTGTGTCCTTGAGCTTGCCTAGGCAGGCACTTAGAACTCTGAGCTATCTCTACAGCCCCTGTGTTGCAGTTTCTAACTATGTTGCTATGTTTGTTTTTTGTAGTTTTACCAGTTTTGCTTTATATATTTTGAAGCTTTGTTATTAGTATATCAATATTTATAATCTGCATTTCCTCTTGAGTATTATATACTTTTATTACATTAAAATGAACTTTATGGGGAAACTTAGTTCTCTTTCCCATCTTGCAAGATGGCGGGTGAAAAAACTGAGAAGCCAGACACTAAAGAGAAGAAACCCGAAGCCCAGAAGGCTTCTGCCAGTGGTACTGGTAAAAAGGGTAAGGTGAAGAAAGCAAAGAAGTCCAAGAAGGGGCAGCCCCACTGCAGCCGAAATCCTGTCCTGGTTAGAGGAATTGGTAG